>CAHIKZ030003496.1:1150000-1157500 GCA_903632075.3 Acanthosepion pharaonis
ATCAAGTGATAGTGTTGAATGTAGAATGGCTATTTTTGTAGTGATTTTATAACATTTTTATGTTATAATTTTCGAATAAATAGTTATATTTGCTCTACTTTTTAAGAATAGTATTTGTTGGTTATTAGAATTTATTCCGTATACACCAATCCTATACTTGGGTATATATATTGTCTTATATATATATATATATATATATATATATATATATATATATATATATATATATATATAAGCCCCCATAAAATAATTTGTCCAACCTTGAACTAAAATTTATTATAATAACCTCTAAAATAATAAGTGATATAGTTAACACCAAACGAAATCGCAACAAAAACAGGACATAGGTATATATAAAAGAATTTTTTAAAATTGTGCTAAGAATCTAAAAAGAAAATGATATGCCTACTGCAGAGATATGCTGCATAATAACACATTAAACGCACTGGTCGTTCACCGAAACAAATCCCGCCCTGTGTAAGACGATAAACTACATCCAGCAGCAAGGCCTATGACCAATAGGTTTTGAGGTGCATGGAACCACCTCTTAATTGCTGGTGTTCTCAGGTCTAACTTGGCCCGAGGTGGCAGCACCTGTTAGGGTCCCTGAAATGGGCAAATAGTTAACTCCCAAACTAGGGTCAAAACACTATGAAAGTGTAAAAATAGATTTTAATACCAACAATACATTTTTGTAAAATAATATTACCAGCAATTAATTTTTGAAGAAAATAAATTATTACCAGAAATATATATTTTTAAAAAAATTGCCAGTAATACATATTTGAAGAAAAAAAAAACATTACCAGAAATCTTGTCGGCATTAAATAACCCACTGAAATGTTGATATGCCGTAAGACAATGTACATCCTTAAGAAAGGCGCCGTACTTGACTTAAAACCAAAAATAATATTATGTTAAATTATAAAAATATTACCAGCAATAAAAATCTTGTCGGCATTAAATAACCCATTGAGATGTTGATATGCCGTAAAACAAACCAAACCAAACAACTAAAGGATCGAATCAGTTTCTTGATGTAAAGATGAACATCCTTAAGAAAGGCGCAGTACTTGACTTAAAACCAAAAATAATATTATGTTAAATTATAAAAATATTACCAGCAATAAAAATCTTGTCGGCATTAAATAACCCATTGAGATGTTGATATGCCGTAAAACAAACGAAATCGAAACAAATCTGGCCCCAATTTCGATCAGAAGTGAATAAAATTCACTGAGCCAAAAATGCATTCAGAGTACACTGATTTCACAAGACTCGACGATAATCTTAATAACAGATTGCAGAGTGGAAAATAAGTCTTCCTCAACAAGATTTTGAACCCAGTCAAAATTAGGATTGAACATATCCAGACCAGATATGAGAACAATACACCATTTTTGGTGTAGTCAACATTCAATACCTCGAAAACCGAACTAAATATATTCCATCATCGCCGATCGGACCCCGAACTAGTCACGATGAACGGTTTTCCCTTCGAAAGCCACCGTGCCTTGAAAGACTATTGTGCCTCAAACTCGCACCTGATCTCGATCCATTGCTAACGATACAGATAAAATGTTCGGCTCCCTGTACCGTTCCAATAAGTACCTGACTCCTACTGCTATCCTTTGCCTTTAAAAGAGCCAGCTCAAACCCAAAAATGGAGTACTGTCGTCAGATTTGGGTGGGAGCTGCTTTGACCTCACTCTCCAAACTTGATAGAGATCAAAAATGTCTCCAAGCCCTTGTGGGTGTCTAATTATTCGCCACTGTCCAACCTCTCTCCCATAGGCGGAACGTGGCAAACCTCTCGCTGCTCTAGCGCTACTTCGACGAAAATTGCTCGGGCAAACTACATTCACTAGTCCCACAAGTTCAAACCTTCACGGCAAGGATACACCATGCCACTTACATCGTATCAAACCACCCACATTCCCTCCGTATTCCATCGCTGTGAAGTTACACTCGAGCAGCTGCAACCTGCAAACTGTTGCTCTGTGGAACCGACTCCCAAAAGGATGTTTCACCGATCACTATAATCTCGACCTCCTCAAAGTTAGGATTAACCGTTATCTCCCCCTCCTATCTTTGTTACTTAACGCAACTCTCTACCTCGAGTGGCCTACGGGACTTGTACAGGGTAAACTTTATTGTAAAATAAAAAATAAAGATAAAACATGGCAGAAGGAGTTAGCTACTTCCTGGAGCGATAGAATGAACCGATCAGTTTTCCAGTATCTATGGGGGTTAGAGTAGATCGCCGTTTCGTGGCCTTTGTTCGAAAAGCCACTCAGGCGTTCTGTACAAGAGGCCAGATAAACGGGTTATTTTTTTTAAAGTCCGCTGAGACTTGCATCATTCAAAACAAGGTCATAGACAAAAGGTAGATTTGGAGGCAGGAATGGCGCGGAAACGTATAAATTCATTGCTATTTACTGTTCAGTTCGTCTAGAACTCCGGTTTCAAACTGATAGCTTCGCAATAAAGTGGCCCCTATTATCGTGTTTGGAATCAAGGTTGGTGGGTGGAGTTGGTTGCGGCCTTGGGTGGGAATGGCCGCTGTCTTTTGTAGAAATACGCACATGTTTAAAGAAACCGAGACAAGGTACTGAAGCAAAAAGAAATAGAAAAGAAAACAGCTATATGATAGTCTGAAGGTGCGACAAAGTGATATGTGTAAAAAGAAAAAAAAATACACGTACACAGACGGCGAGGAAAAAAAGTATATTTATTATTAGTAGTGTAATTTGGCAACTGTTATTCTTCTGAATAAGTTTTACTAAAACGTATTTAATTTAACAATTTAAAACGTTAAATGCAACTTAAATTCGGTGTTTACTCGTTCCCCGACCAGAACGAGAAGTGACAAGGTTTTTTAAAGTGGGGACTCGAACGAGATGTGACAAGGTTTTTTAAAGTGGGGACTCGAACGAGAGGTGACAAGGTTTTTTAAAGTGGGGACTCGAACGAGATGTGACAAGGTTTTTTAAAGTGGGGACTCGAACGAGATGTGACACAAGGCCTTTTTAAAGTGCGGACCCGAACGAGATGTGACAAGGTTTTTTAAAGTGTGGACTCGAACGAGATGTGACACAAGGCCTTTTTAAAGTGGGGACTCGAACGAGATGTGACACAAGGCCTTTTTAAGGTGGGGACCCGAACGCGTACACTCGGGCAAAGGACAAAAATTCCCCTCAGCCCCCGCAACCATCGGTTACGCTGGAGCACCGATCCCTCCCTCTGGTGCAATGGGAGGGCGCAGCCTCGGGCAGCTGTTCCCCAGGAATGGGCACCTCTTCAGTATAATTTTCTCAGTTGCCCCTCTGTCCTTTGACAGAGAAGCCGCTGAGAGCACTCTGCGCAAAGACAGAGACGCAACTGACAGATGATAAGTAGATGCGAAATTACTCCAAAAGAGTAATTAGAGATTTGCTTAGACAGCTAATTAATGAAATATAGCTTTTTTAAAATCAATATGCAAATTAGTTAAACCTGAAAAATAATATCGCCTAGAAGTAGATAATATATAATTTAGAGATTGAGCTATTAACGTATTTAAGTTGCAGCGTGTAAATTAGTCCCTGTGCTGGTGGCATCGTGGCTACGACTAACTTGGGCGAGCTATGGCAAACTAAGACTAACTTGAACAAGCTATGACCAGCTTGGACCAGCGGCCCGAGTGAAAAACACTCTGGTCCCCCACGTTAAAACCTGACCTTGTGTCGCAACCTTTACAATGGGTTACTGGGTGTGGATGAATTAGAAACAAAAACGTTAATAATGAATGGGAAGAGTAAAGAGTAATCAGGACAGTAGATAGCGATTGAAATTACATTTCAATTTTTGAAGATTAAAGTTGGCTGGAAAGCATGGAGCCGGAAGGGAGTTCCACAAGCGAGAAGTGCGAGAAAATAAAGTCAGCTTAGAATTTACGGCTATATCTCGCCATCTCAACTGTCAATTGATGAGATCTCGACGCCGGTATAGTACTGTGCTTAAATTTAAAAAAACTCTAGGTACCCTAGTAAGGAGATCATCTGAACAATTACCATAAAAGTATTTATAGAAAGACACAGAGAGGCAACTTTACAATGGTAGGAAAGTGACTGAAGTCGAGCTGCCAGATCAGGATCGATAATATTGTTGATTCTTCTTTGGATTTTATCAAGGGAATCAAAGTAAATAGCAGGAGCATCGGACCATATGTGGCAGCAATATTCTAAGGAAGGACGAATGGTAGATATCTAAGATAGATTCTGGAGAGAAAAAAATTCTTACACGATGCAGTGAACTAACTTTCTTAGCAACTTTCTTTCTCGTCTTATTCTTAATCTATGTTGTTTAAATTTTTTTTTCATTAATTTTGTCCCATTTTCTTGTTATTATTTTTTAACTCTTCATCTTTTTACGTCTTTTTAGCAATTTGCATTTCCTTCTCTGTGTTTTATCCTTTATTTTTAATTTTTTCTATGTGTCTTTGTCTCGCTCCCGCATTAGTAATGAGAAGAAGGAGAAAAGAGCAATCAAGTGGACAGAAGATTGACATTGCACTTAAATTTTGGCAGAGTAAAATTGGTTGGAGTTCCACAGACGAGAGGTGCGAGATAAGAAACTGTCAGCATAGAAGTTACGGTGACATCTAGCTAGCTCAACTTGTAAATTGATGCAATTTCGCTGCCAGTGTAGTGTTGTGCTTAAATTCATCAAGTCTAGCTACCATAGCGAGGAACTCGTACAAACAATTATCATAAAAGTATTTATAAAAAAAAAGGCACAGAGAGGCCACCTTACGGCGGTGGGAAAGTGACTGAAGCCGATCTGCAAGATCAGGACCAAAAATATTGCTGGTTCTTCTTTGGATCTTATCAAAGAGCTCAAGGTAAATAGCAGGGGTACCGGACCATATGTGGCAGCAATATTCTAAGCATGGATGAACGGTAGACTTATAGATATGCATGATAGATTCTGGAGAGAAAATATAGTTTTGAATTCAGAGTTTTATTTTTCTCCTAAACCCGCTGCAACCTAAGTCTGTCCTGCTATTTGCCCATAGCTGGGGGCAGACAAAAAAATGGATTCATACATTTCCCCAAGGTATTAGCATGTAATCGAATGTAATGAACTCGACTGGAATTCGAACTCGGCTCTCCAATTCTTCAATCAGAGACGCAATCCATTACTCTACCGTGCCTCGTAAAATGCCTGCACAATACAGTACCAAAGTAGCAACAATAAAGTGCCAATATGTTCCTTTTTCATTATTCCTTTTATATTGTCGATCCAATCCAATTTGGATCGACAAATATCCAGAAAGAAAATGTAAAACTCACATCGGCCTGTATCTGAACTGACTTAGGGCCATAGCACTTTGAAACATTAGTCTCCCGTAAGATCACCGAAGTTAACCAACGTCGAGCCTGGTCAGTTCATAGATTAGTGACCGCATGGAAATAGCAGGTGCTGTAAGCTTGGATGCGCGAGTGATGTAATGGATAATAGCCTTTAATTGTTAATCGGAGAGCCGAGTTTCGATACGATCACCGAAGTTAAGCAACATTCGCCCCTGTCAGTACCTAGATGGGTGACCGCTGGAGAATACCAGGTGCTGTAAGCTTGGATGTGCTGGTGGTGTAATTGATAACGATCACGCAAATTAAGCAATATCCACCCAGGTCAGTACTCAGATGGATGACTGCTTGGGAATACCAAGTGCTGTAAGCTAGGATGTGCAGGTGGTGTAATGGATAATGACTCTTAATTGTTAATCGGAGAACCGAGTTCCAATGATGTCCTGTTGGATTCGTTATATACACTTACGCGCTAATGACCTCTTCTCCCCACAACTATGGGTTAATTAGTAAAATTTTTATCAATGAAGCATTACTACCCTTCCCCAATTCTTACAATCTGAAAATCTTTTCTGGCATTAAATAACCTGCAAAATGTTGATAAGCCGTAAAAAATGAATGAATCAATCAAAAAACCGAGTCTACATAGGGCGGTTTTCTAATCTCTGTTGCAGGAATATTTGTTTTAGTTCAACGCCCGCGGAGCCTACATTTGATTTATATTGCAACTCTGCTGATCGGATCTTAGTTCCACTTTCTTGGAAAGAGCGCTTTATCTGGTGTGCGCTCAAACCCTCGTTCACGATGAATTGTGAAAAATTACATCCACATCCCAAACTATGATAGGAAACCAAAAATACCCATAACAATAAGATTATGGCAAGTATATATTAAAGAAATTGTCCTGACTGCTCTTCACAATACATTGGCGAAACTTGCAGAAATTAACACATAGAAGTATCTACGAGCACAAAAAGAATCTTATACACAAAAATTTATCAAATGCTTTCGTCATGCATAGAAATAAATTCAACAACTATTTTGATCTAAAGAAGGCTAAATTAAAAGAGAAAATAACTGAAACGAGAAAAGGGCATTTATCTTTGGTTCTACAATTGCAAGAGGACTTGATATCTAATTGGTTGTTATTGTAAAATTTATTTATTATTGTGGGTATTAATGATATTATAGAGTTTGTTGGTGCAGGAATAACTAATTTTAAAAGTGTTTCAATTAACATTTGTATGTAGTGGTTTGTTTTGATTAAAATGTTTATCTATTAATTTAAGAAAGTATTTACCAATATTTATGTTAGTTTGCAAAAAGTGGAATTAAACCATATTACTTTACTTTTTCTGTGTTCGGGTTTAGTCTTTATAATATCTTTTCATGACACTTAATGAATAGCGGTTCGGATTGAGGAATCGCAGAGCCGAGTTCGAATTCCAGTCAAATCCATTACATTCACTTATGTGCTAATACCCTTGGGAAAAGTATGACTCATCTTCCTCTCCCCAAGTTATGAGCAGAACAGACCGGGTTCTATAGCCATGGGTGGTAACTGGTCTACCGCATGAAGAAATGGCAACCTATTGCGAGAAAAAATCTGCTTCGTCAGTCATGCATCGAAAGATACATGATCGACTAAGCGCGTATCACGCATAGCACATAACTAAATGACTGATATATATATATATATATATATATATATATATATATGTATGGCAGAATGTTAAAAGAGCATTAGCGTTTCGACCATATCACCCAGGTTCGAATCTCATCGTGGTCGATTTATCAGAAGGACGATTTCTTGATATATCTGATATTTGGACACTGTTAGTAAAACCATACAAATGATTGACCCCAATTGATTTGCGATTGAATTAGGTAGATGTAACTATGATCCCGGGGCTTGAGTGTAGCTGGCCTTATCCAGATACTGGCCAGGTCATAATGCGCCCTCTCTCGGAAACTGTATATAAAAGCAACTCGGCCTAGTTTGTAGTAACAATCCACTCGTTGGCTCTGGGTATGCGGGAATAGAGTAAAAAAAATCAAACGGTTAGAGAAGGGGAAGATAGGTAATTGACAGATAACGTGTGTGTGTGTGTGTGTGTGTGTGTGTGTGTGTGTGTGTGTGTGTGTGTGT
>CAHIKZ030003496.1:1162500-1232500 GCA_903632075.3 Acanthosepion pharaonis
ATGTCTCGTTTTCATTTTGTTCTTTTTGCGCTTGCGTCATATCACTAATGGAATCTCGTCGTTTTTAGGTTACTTACTTGTCACAATTAGTCTAGTGACAAACAACTGACCCAATTTCATCATAACAGATAAAAAAAATAATTGATCTAAAAAGTCCAACTTTTCTAATCATCCTTCTGGTTAAAAGGCCTAATAATATACAATAAGTATTATTATTATTATTATTATTATTATTATTAGTGTGGTTGTTATCTGTTGTTTTTTATATGTACTTATTACGAAACATACGTGGGCAATCTTTTATGATCATAAAATAATAATAGTAATAAAATAATAATCATAATCATAATATTAAAAAATAAAATCATAATCATAATTATACACACACACCACAAACACACACACACACACACACATATATATATATATATATATATATATATATATATATTCATGTAAAGTCCTCAGAATACACACACACACACACACACACACACACACACACACACACATATATATATATATATATATATATATATATATATATATATTCATGTTAAAGTCCTCAGAATAAATCTGTAGAGAAGACAAATCGAATAAAATAGAGAATAAGAAAAATAGTACTTAGTTCTTGCCAACGTATTCTCGTCATTTGACTTTATCAAGGCAAGTGATGATAAACAATAGCTAAATGTTGTCTAGTTACATGAAATTCAAAAATTTAAAAAAGAGCGCTCATGTGTTAGTCTCTTTTTGATTATTAGTAACTTTATTAATTAAATTTTACTAAGAGATTTTTACTAAGAATTTTTTACTAAGAGTTTTTTTACTAAGAGTGTGTTTTTGTTTTCTATGTCGACACATGCTTACACATGAGCGTCTTTTTAAAGTCCATCTCGGACATTTACAATTCTGCCATTCGCCCTTGCATTGAATACTGTTGCTATATCTGGTCCGCTGCCCCTGCTGTTCATCTAAAATTCTTGATAAAATCCAAAGAAGGATCTGCAATGTAATCAATTCTGACTTGGCATCTGGACTTAGTCCCTTTCACACAGACGTGGTGTGACTTCCCTCTGTCTTTTCTACAAAGATTTTTCATGGCAATTTCTCCGACGAGCTATTTTTCCCTGCACGAATTTAAACGAGCTTCTAGATTGGCATCTAATTTCCATCCTTTCACTGTTGAATTAGTTAAATGTAACCGCCACTTCTAATCCAACAGTTTCTTTTCTTGCACTTCCTGTCTGCGGAACTCCCTTCAGCTTCCTTGCTTACCCGATAACTACAATCTTCAAAAATTTAAATGCAACCTCAATCACTGTCTTCTGTTGTCTTTTATCCTTTCCTCAATCCACCCTATACTCAGTTTTTAATTTCACCTGCACTCTCTGAAACACCCTGCGTACTAGTGGCACTCCCGCCTTGCTTGGGTTGAAATAATTAAAAAAAAAGTTTGAACTGAATAAGATAGATAGATAGATAGATAGATAGATAGATAGATAGTGTGTGAGGTATTCTTTTTGGTACATGACGTGCATGCATTCACACGATTTTTGTCGTCTGCCTGATGGTTTTATCCTCATAATCCATCAGGGTATAATAAAAGTTGTTTAATGTACTACCCGATTTTCTTTTAGTGTCGCGACCAGCCGAGAAATGTTTATTCAAGAATATTGGAAAAGGCGAGGTGTAGAAACAGCAATTGAATCACAAGTAACAAAATGGCGCCCGTCCTGTTTACACGACGTCGAAAATCTAAGATGGTATCGACATTTGGGTAACTGAAAAAGGTGAACAAGGGCGAGAGGTTTGTTTTGGTTTGGTTTGTTTTACAACATATCAACCTCCATGGATTATTTAATGCCGATAATATTTTTATTGTTGGTAATATTTTTTTTTAAATGTATTCCTGGTAATGTATTTTTTTTTTCAAAAATGTACTGCTGGTAATAATTTTTTCTTCAAAAATGTGTTGCTGGTATTTTTTCCAAGAGGTATTGCTGGTAATAATTTTTCCCAAATATGTATTGCTGGTATTAAAACCTATTTTTACACTTTTATGGCGTTTTGACCATAGCTAAAACCCCTAACAACTGCTCCCACTCCGGATCAGGGTGGACACCAGTAATTAAGAGGTGGTTCCATGCTCCTCAAAAACTTCCTGATCAGTCGATACTAGACGAGCTCCCAAGGGAAAGAGATGCTAGCCCCTAACTGGTCGAAAGTTTTCTTTTCTTTTTCAACTTCTGGGCGTCCTAGGTAAGACGATAAGCTACATCTGACAGCAAGGTCAAGATCAGGAGGTTTTGAGGAGTGTGGAACCACCTCTTAATTGCTGGTGTTCCCAGGTCCACCCTGACCAGGGGTGGTAGCACCTGTTAGGGTCCCAGCTATGGGCAAATAGTTAACCCCAAATCTAGGGTCAAAATATTATGAAAGTGTAATACTTTGTAAAAAAAATTAACATCAATAAATTTTTAAAGGAAAAAATTATTGGCAACAATACATTTAAAAAAAAATTCCCAGCAATACAGTTTTGAAAAAAATATTACCAGCAATAAAAATTTTGTCGGCATTAAATAAGCCATTGAGTTTGATATGCCGTAAAACAAACCAGACAAAACCAAACCAATCATTTCAGTTGGAAATGTCACGCAATATTAACTTCATTTAAAGAATCTTTCTCTCTGCCTATCGATCCCAACACTCACCCATCTCTCTCTATATATCTCTCTCGCACATGTAGATGTGCGTGCGTGTGTGTGTTCGGGAAAGGGGTATTGTTCCTATGTCATAATTATGTGTTCTATCTGTTGATATTTACTAAAAGCGGACAAGACTAACACGAAGACAAGAGCCTCGAATTAGGCGCGAACTCCTCTTCTTCTATGTGCCAAATCCTGTTTAGGACGTTGGCTGTCTACAACTTCCTATTCTTCGTAGTTCTTAGTAAATTTTATCTTGTTGCTATGTATCTTAAGCCTTTTGTTTTACGACATATCAACACCTCAATGGGTTATTTAATGCCGACAAGATTTTTATTGATGGTAATATTTTTATAATTTAACACAATATTATTTTTGGTTTTAAGTCAAGTACGGCGCCTGTCTTAACCCTAAAACACTAACCATGGGTATATAGTACCCAGCGCAAATTTTCCTATTTTTAATTACAATTTTCAGTGCCTGATTTTCTTACCTAAATATTATGTTTTTCAGATGCTAATAGTGCTAAATCAAAGTACAAATATTGAAGATTTATATTTAATATTTTTTCGATATTTTTGAAAATCGGGTATGATATACTCAAGGTTAGTTGTGGGGTAACTTTAATTGTGTTATAAGTGTTCTAGGGTTAAGGATATTCATCTTTACATCAAGAAACTGATTCGATCCTTTAGTTGTTTGGTTTGGTTTGCAGCATATCAACACCTCAATGGGTTATTTAATGCCGACATTTTTATTGCTGGTAATTTTTTTTTTCAAAAATATATTGATGGCAATATTGTTTTTTACAAAAATGTATTGCTGGTAAAATTTTTTCCAAAAAAGTATTGCTGGTATAAAAAAAAAAAACTATTTTTATACGTTCATAATGTTTTGACAACTTTTTCGTTAATTATTTGCCCATATCTTGGACCCTGACAGATGCTACCACCCTAGGTGAGGGTGGATCTGGGAACACCGGTAATTAAGAGGTGGTTCCACGCTGTTTAATACCTTCTGATCAAAGACCTTGCTGTCGGATGTAGTTTGTCGTCATACCCAGGACGGTCCAAAAATGTATTGATGGTAATTTTATTTTTCCAAAAATGTGTAGCTGGTAATAAATTTCTTTTCCAAAAATGTAGTGCTGATAATAATTTTTCAAAAAATTATTGCTGGTATTAAAACCTATTTTTTATAATTTGAAAATTTTTTGGCCCCATATTGGGCTGTTAACGATTTTCCCATAGCTGGGACCCTAACAGGTGCTACCATCCCTGGTCAGGGTGAACCTAGGAACACCAACAATTAAGAGGTGGTTCCACGCTCCTCAAAACCTCCTGATCAGAGGCCTTGCTGTTGGACGTAGTTTATCGTGTTACCCAGGATGCAGATGTAGTTTATCGTCATACCCAGTACGGCCTAATCCTTGTTCTGCCATCCATTTACACAATCTTGCTAGGTAAGTTATGCGTTTTTTCATCTACACATATTAACTTCAACATATTCCTGTGAGTGCCAAATTTTCCAGATTCTCTTTCCTCGTTAGGTACCCTAGACATTTCACCTGCATTTTCCTTATGTTAAGGATAGCGTCCTTTTTGTTTCTCTGGTTCAGTCTATGGTATTCTCAGTAACATTTTTCGAACCATATTTCTACTGCTTCAAGGTCTCTTCTTCATCTGCCATAGGAGGACAAATATTAAATATTTCAGTACTGTTTTCTTCGTTTCTAACAAAATTTTCCTGTTTCTTAATACTTTGCTTAGATTTCGGAAGGTATCTTTCGCTATTCCAATGCGCCTTCGGATTTCGTTGTCGAACTTTCTATTTTGTTAAAATACTTCCCATATGTTTAAATCGTTGTAGTTGTTTGATTTTGTTATCTCCAGTTATTAATTTGCCTGTTTGGCCGTTTTCTTTTGCTAACAACCATGCATTCTGTCTTCTTGCAATTGATATTTACACATATTGAAGGGCTGAATACAGACACCTGGCGCAAGGTTCCCAAACAACCGTCCATAGGTTTTCAATCCAGAGTTGTCCCTGTCCTAGATCAGTTGCCATCCAAGGCTATAAAACCCAGTCTGTCTCGGCTCTCCTAGCCCTCAGTACGAGCCGCTTACCCACTATTTCACACTCAAACAGACACACACACAAACGCACACACACACACACACACACACACACACACACATATATATATATATATATATATATATATATATATATATATATATATATATATATATAAGTAGACATTAAACTTAACACCCAGAGGCGACAGTCTGTCCATGCTACATGCAATCGTCAGGAAATGGCCTGACGATTGCGTCCAACCATGAAACAGACTATCGCCTCTCGGCGTTAACGTTATAATTATATATATATATATATATATATATATATATATATATATATATATATATATATATATATATTAAATATATATATATATATGTATATATATATAATATATATATGTATATATAACATATATATGTATATATAACTATATATAACTATATATATATATATATATATATATATATATATATATATATATATATATGTGTGTCAGATTGAATAAAATACAGACATTAAGAATGTTAATTGTTAATAAAATCCGTTCATACTCACGAATAACCTTCCGTATATTGATGTTAAAAGATGAGAGAAATATGCTATAGTTGTTTAAATTTATTTTATTTTAATTACTTTCGATCTTTTACCAATATCATCTTAAGGTATTACGTAAAACCAACATTATATATCAATTTAAATGTCCCTTAGGAGAATGTATCTCCGACAAAAAAACAAATAATTAAATATATATGTTGGGTAAACGACAAATACACTAACAAGAAGGCTTACATTACACATGTCTGACCATTCGTCTATTGCGAGGCATCTACAACAACATTCCTGTCCGTATTCACAATATAAAAAGTATTAATCGATAACACAAGTATCCTACACAATTAAAACAACAAATCTAGATTACAGATCCAAGAAGCAATTTATATTAAAAACTTAAAGCCAGCACTGAACAAAATCAACTATGAATACTGCAGTAATGTTCTGAAATGCCTGTAAAGGAACAGTTTTATCATGCTTTAATGCATGCATGGCCCTGACGTCATAGAAGAAAAAAAATTCCATAATGGGTAATTTTTTCACATTCTAATGAACGCTCAGCATAAAAGCACCCCTGTAGCAGAAATTTTTGAAAAAACAATAATATTTCTGCTCTTGTATATAAATACTTGTCACAAAATAAAATCTTTACATTTGCATTGATAAAGTCTCTCAGAAGATGAAATACATTAGGCAAAGTTTTCCTTTTGTCTTTAATCATTGTCCTTTTACAAATATTCTCTATCTGAATATATATATATATAAATATATGTGTGTGTGTGTGTAAAAATAGTAAGAAAATTATTATCAGACCCTATGAAAAGGAAGTACAAAGAGGACTTTATATTGTTGATCTAAGTATAATACTGACTTAAATATAAAGTGTTTTACAATGTAAAAATATAGTGATCAACTTAAATTTATTGATTCTAATTAGCCAAAAAAAAAAAAAAAAAAAAACAATCAACCAGAAAAATGTAGAAATGCAAAAGCAATTGATCATTATTAAAAATAAAAAAAAATAAAAAGTCGAAAATCGTAAATTCTATTTTCTTGTGAGCTTGTCAAGATTTGGATAAGTACAATATTTAGAAACAAAATCAAACTAACAGAAGCTACAATAAGCAAAAAGTTTGTGGAAACCCTCACTTCTCTCATATTTTAACATCGGAAGGTTATTCGTGAGTATGAATGGATTTTATTAAAAATTAGCAGACATAATGACTGTAATTTATTCAGTCAAGAGACTTTGCTGTCTAAATACACACACACACATATGTATACATAAAGAATTAATGGATTTTATTTATTAATCTTTCACATTTTATTACTTATTAAAACCTTTATTAAAAATAACGCTTAAAGTAAATAATATATATATATATATATATATTTGTTTATTAATAAAAGCTAATATATAAAATATATATTAATAAAAGCAGTTATTTTGTCTTTGTCTATATTGTCATTTTATAGATATACTTTTAGTTATGTATCAATTTTTCTCACACACACGCATATATATATATATATATATATATATATATATAAGGTATGCTATTTCTGCTACTACCTCATTTTTTCAATAGTCCATGAAACAGGGAACTTAACACACTACACATATTATTTAAAATTTGCTAGATAGACCATTTATATATAAAAACAGTGTGGACCTAGGCATCAACACTACATCGTGAGTGCCAGTTTCCAATATATATATATGTGTGTGTGTGAAAAATTGATACATAACTAAAAGTATATCTATAAAATGAATAAAGACAAAAAGAAAACTTATCTTAGTCTTTTCGTTTTTTGATAAGTTTTCTTTTGTCTTTATATATATATATATATATATATATATATATATATATATATATTATATTTATTTTTTACATGAATCATTCATTCAAAAAACAGATATAGAAGTTAATGTAATGTAAAAATTGAACTGCACCACATACTTGATATATATATATATATATATATATATATAGGTACCTCCACTTTTTCGATTAAAACACCATAGCATGATGATAAAAGGCCCCAAACTGAATAAAAACAAAGCCTTATCCTCAAAATGTTCGTGCTATTATTAAGAGGAAAGACCTAACTATTTTTAATTTAATTTTTTATTTATTCTATTAAAAATCTTGTTTTTTTACGTCAGTGGTAATATTTACGATTAGTGTTTGAGTAAATTCTTGAAAAAATCAAATAATTATCGGATTTTAATGAAAGTTTCCTGAATGAAATTAGTTTTTTAACTTTTTAAAAAATCTTGGGAACTTTTTTTACATATGTTAAGCTCACTTTCTTAATTTCATGAAATTTCGAGAAATTAACATATATATATATATATATATATATATATATATATATATATATATATATATATATATATAATAATTAGTTAAAAGCAGAAGTCCTTGGAAAATAAATCATGAATATTTTTTTTCAAGCTACTACTCATTTCCCGAAAATCTGCTCCGTATCGTAAAAAAAAAAAATGCAATAAATCTATCACATTATTTAATTGCTTTTATAAATAAGATTTATTAAGGACAGTATTGTCTTAACAAACAAAATTTTGATGAATAATAAATTTTTACATGAACTGTTTTCATTTTTTTTAATTTTAATTATAATAATTTATAACAGCATAAATCGTTTACAATTCTGCATTAATATATTTACTTTAGGTGTTATTAAGCGAAAAATATATTTACGAAATTGAAAAGCTTAATAAAGTCGTTTTGCACCAAAATTTTAAAAATGATTTTTTTTTTTCATGTATAAAAAATATTACGTAACGTGCCCCTATTTGAAAATATGAATGATGACTATATTAAATTTAAAGTCAGTATTCCGTAAATTAGATGACGGGGAATATTTTCCAACATTTATAAGATTACTAAGTACTTAAAAATTATATAAAAAAGACACTCACCCTCATTTTCTTAAATAATGTTTCAACACAAAGTTTCTGTAGACCAACAAATAAATCTGCCAACACCTTCCAGCACTTCTTAATTGACTGACGGGCGATGAAAAGCTCATGATCATCGATACTGTTTGTTTTAAAAATCGATTTCTGTGTTATTTTCAACTAAAAATTAAATAATATTTGTTTCAAATCGGATTAATTATACTTTAAATCAGTTAATAATCCTCAAATAGAGTTTCAAAGAAGTATCTTTTATTTTTTGAAGATTTTTAAAACCGAGAAATAACTTTTGTTTACAAATGTGTCAAAATGACTAAAAAAAGGCCGACTTTAATGATTCACTGAAAGTTGAGATTCCAATCAATATAATTACTATTTGAAATTCACCAGAGTATTTTACTTACTGAAAATAGTAAATTCAATCATTTAACTTTCAATTAAAGCTAAAATGAAAGCTTCAAGAATGCTTCTTCGTTTTAAAAAAATCATTTGAAACCTTAGGTATCGGAAAATATCAAAAAATGGTGGCGGTACCTATATATATATATATATATATATATATATATATATATATCATTATAATTTTTTTAAAATATGATTCCATTGCTACATAAGAGTTCTCATGTTTCAAAAACAGAAGCTAAAAACTTCAATTTCATTTATAGAAATTAAATTAAAGCAGCTAGTTCTGTTTCATCCCCATGCGAATTTTGGAATAACTATTTTTATAATTTCCTGAGCTTTATAAACATATACATTCGTAATATTAGTTTCTGTGCATATGGAGAAAACCAATCATTATAATAAGGGGCGGTAGGGTATTCCTTTTCACTGACAACTATTGTATCAACATATTAGTTACTTTAGAAAAGAGGTTAAGTCAAGGTAGTGTCGGGACGCCTTTTTTTAAACGAATGATGACATATTCTTTAAAGCCAATGTCATTAAAGAAAACACACATTTTTACGCTTTTGGTATACCAGCAAATAAAAATGCATTATATTAGGTACTATTACGCGCGCGTGTTTGTGTGTGTGTGCGCGCGCGCGCACGCGCGTTGTGACTGTCTGTTTTTGTGTGTTGAAAGTTCAGATAGAAATAAATGTTTCTGCAAAAACAGTATTAATAAAACAAAATGATGACGACGTCGTTTCGTTCTCCATAATTTCGTTTTTTTTTTTAATTAAAAGAATAGAGTTAAATAATCGCATTTTTTAAAATAAATAATAGAATAGTAACTACACAGAATTAATTCACTTTCATTTAACAGCATGTTAACAATTTACATCACTTCGCTTATCCCATACTTTTCTTTCGTTAAATTCAAAAGATATTCAAATATTTTAGACGGTTCGAATTTGAACGCATAACTACATTTCTTTTTTTCAGAGATACATTTTTCTGCGTGTATAAATACAGATTTTTACATAAAGTTTCCACGGTAAACTTTATGGTCATTAATAAAGATATTCCTGATGTCGGGCAATTTAAATCATAAATATAGCAAGCCTTAAAACTATATTTTTTGTCATATATATATATATATATATATATATATATATGAAAAATTATCAATATATTTTACATATATCTATAACTATCTATCTATCTATATATATATATATATATATATATATATATTAATAAAAGTACTGTTTATTACTTTTTAGAAGATGCAGCTAGCTAGCTAGATAGATAGACAGATAGATAGAGAGAGAGAGAGAGAGAGAGACAGACAGACAGACAGATAGATAGAGAATGTGACAGATATCCAGACAAATTATAACATTATACTGGCAGATATTTACAATACAGAAATATTTTTGTATTTGTCCATGTGTATGTGTGTTCTTGTGTGTGTGTATGTGTGTGTGCGCGCATGCGCCTGTGTATATCAATTTCCTGGTCTACAAAAGAATAAATAATATTTTTATAATAAAAATTATTTTTATTTTTTTTTCCTGTTTCAGTAAATCGATTTCTTCTCCTTGATAGAAATGGACTTACAGACAGTAAACAGATTTTTGGCGTTTCCGAAGAAAGACGTCTTCAAAGAAACTTTATTATAAACAAACACATTTTGGCGACTCTGCCAGAGACGCAAGTCTAAAAAGTCGGTATATTTAAAAGACAGTCGCAAGGGTTTTTTGTTTTTTTTTTCCTTTGGACATGAAAAACTGACACCAAATAGACAAATCTAAGTGTTTCTCACTGTGCAAGACTACATTATAAATTATTGACTCAAATACCACTCCACCTTCACCCTCTCTCTCTCTCTCTCTCTCTCTGTATGTATATATATATATATATATATATATATATATATATATATACAGGGTGATTGAAAAGTAACTCTCCATTTTAAACTACTTACTTATATTTTATTTATTAACTATCATTTTTACAAGAAATCGATATGAGAGGAAAACGTTTAGCCTGAGGTCTTATTTAAATTTCGATATGGGCACCAGATTTCCCTACCAATTTCTCGAGACGCCCAGGAATCGCGTCAGCTGATTTCACAAGGAACATTTGTGGTATGGAAGACATAACTTCTTGTATTCGCCCTTCAAGTTCTTCCAACGTCTTGGTTTTGTATAGTAGACTTCCTCCTTAGACTAACCTCAAACAAAAATGTTACAGAGTGTGAAGTCAGAACGCCTGACTGGCCGCTCATGCATAAAATAGGGAATTTCTTTTCAGTCATCTTGTATATACAGTGTAACCCGGATATAAGAGACTTCTTCTCCGGTCCCGACAACTCTCTTACACTGTATGTGAGTTCGTATGTGTACCTCCCAAGAAAAGCGTTACCTAAGTTTTAAAATATTTTTTAGAATGAAAAATCTTTCTTGAAGCTTTTTTTAGTTTTAATTTCAAGCCGATAGATTAAATTTAATGTTTCCAATAAACAAAATATTTGTCTCTATTTCTGAGATGAGGTATTATGTAAACTATTTACATTATTCGGACTATTGAAAGTTCTCCACTGCCTTAACCGGGTATTGAACTCCCACTCTTTGGTTCCTGTCACTCATGGCACAGTGAATAAGGGCGTTGGTTAGATCCAGTGACAGGACCCAAAGAGTGTGAATTCAATACCCGGTTAAGGCAGTGGAGAATTTTCAGAGGGAAATTAACAGGAGATAACTGATAACTGACTCCATTAAACATGGCACGTGGAACTAGAACGGTCTATCCCAGTGAGCGAAATAAAGGGTTCAGTTCGACATTTCAACCAAATGAAGAAGGCCGGAGCGTACAACGTCCGAAACGTTGTAATAAATATGGCGACAAAGATGAGGACAATAGTCCGAATAATGGAGACAAAATATTTTGCTGTATTCCAAACCTAATTTAAATTGTCCGGAAGGAGTTTTCCTTTTAAAATTGCTAATCATCGCCAACATTAACGCCATCTTTAACCATCTTTCATCACAGTGTAATTCTCTTTATTATAAAAAAAAAAAAAACATCTTTCAAAACTAAAGTATACTTTATTTGAGGAATATTAGTTGATTTAACATTGAATTAATCTAACTTGAAACAAATTTCGTCTGTAAGAAATGGTTGTAGAAATAGGAAATATATCACCCCTCCACTCGGAATCGTTACCAATTTCGAACTTTCCCGGGGCTTAAAAGTGATGTCTGAACTGTTCCAGACCTGATATGACTGCAATACTCTAATTTTATCATATCTAAGTCTTGTAAATATAAAGTAGAGACGGCAGTTAATTTCTGGAACGGTACAATGAGGTAACATTTTTTTTCAGAATAAATCTATCATCCTACACCAAGACATTGATCTAATTTATTATTCGGCTATAATAGGGGTAAAAGTAAGTACCTCCACAGATTTGCGATACCTAAGGATTAAAATGAGTTTTAAAAATGAAAAATGTTTCTTGAAGCTTTTATTTTAGTTTTAATTTCAAGCACAGAGATTAAATTTTCAATATTTCCAATAAGCAAAATATAATCCTCTGTATTTCAAAAACTAATTTGAAATGACTGGAAAGAGTTTTCAATTTAAAATTGCGGAAATTGTTGATTTTAGCGACATTTTTCACCACCTCGCATGAAAATATAATTCTATTTATTGAAACATCTTTTAAAAATGTGGTATATTTTTCTGAAACTGTATTTCTGGAATATTAGCTGATTTAATGTTGAATTAATCTGATCTGAAACAAATATTACTTTAAGTATCTGACGGTGGTAGCTGTTTATTTAAGGTGTTGGCAGCTTGACTTAAAAGACGGAAGTTTATCTAATGTTTTACCCTGGATATATATATGTAAAAATTATTTTATGAACACAACCTGAGCGCCTATTTTATATAATTTTTAACTACCTTGTAATCTTTAAAATTTAAGAAAATATTCTCTGTAATCTAATGTTTTATTGATTAGGTACTTTGGTTTTACACTTACTATACTTTTCTGGTAGTGCCGTGTATGGACATCCGTATTTAAAAGATCGGCACTTTGTACACATACAAAAAATTCATAATGCAATAATGCAATTTGTTTATATCTATCACATATCAGTATCAATGTATTCATATGTACAGCGTAACCCGGATATAAGAGACCCGGATATAAGAGACCCGGATATAAGAGAAACCCGGATATAAGAGAGATTTTCTCTGGTCCCAAAGTGTTCCCATACTTACCTAAACAAAATAGACCAAACAAAGATATAAGAGAAACCCGGATATAAGAGACTTCTTCTCCTGTCCCGACAACTCTCTTATATCCGGGTTACACTGTATTTATTATAGATCCCTCCAAAAATAAGCGATAACTAACGTTTAAAATGCATTTTTTAAGATAAAAAAATCTATGTTAGTTTTACTTCCAAGCTAATAAATTAGATTTAATATTTCCAATCAGCGAAATACTTTACTGCATTTAAAGTGATTGGAATATATATATATATATACCAGTATTTAAAATAGACGCCTCACGCTTGAACGTAATCTTCAGGCCATGTATGTTATGTTTTAAGCTCGGTTATTTATATATGCTAGGCACTGGTGCGTTATGGGTGACAAGGTCTATTGTATTATCCCAATAGTTATTCGCTAGCAATAATGATTATGTTTCAAATTATTCTAGACGCTATTAATTAGAAGGGGTCATGGATTCGAATTCTGTCATTTGTAACTATTATATTGTGTTGGATTATACATACATGCATACACACGTACATATATATAAATATATATATATATATATATATATATATATATATATATATATATATATATAGATATATATATATATATTTATTTATACATGCATACACACATACAAATATATATATATACATTTATATATATATACACACACACACTCACACACACACACATATATATATATGAATGAAGAAGTATAGCTTTAAGGCGTGCTATATTTATGGAATAAAGTGCTCAATATCAGGGATAGAGCGTATGTAAATATAAAAGTGAACATTGAAGTCAACACTCAGAGGCGACAGACTTTTTCATGCGAATCACTGTCCTATGTCACAGACTCCCAAGAGGATATTTCCCCGACCAATAAAATTTTAATCTGTTCATGTCTAGAGCCAACAGTTATCGTCCCCTCCTATCCATATAATTTGCCCCTTAACTTAACTCTATACCTCACGTGCCCCCCTCCTGGGCCTTGTACAGGGTGAACCTTATTTAAAAAAAAACAAAAAAACTTGTTCTTGGTAAGTTTTTTTATGAGTTTATTGTAGTGAATCTGCTTTCAGCTTCGATGACTTTTTCAGTACGTGACCGGAATCTTACTTATTATAAAACGCAGTGTGTGTGTGTGTGTGTGTGTGTGTGTGTGTGTGTGTGTGTGTGTGTGTGTACGTTCATATATTGGATCGGATTTCCTACATTTTTCAACTGATTTCAACAAAACTTCACAGGACTACGTAAAATTACCTTGCGGTGGTTCTGACAGCGCCAAAAATTGGAAAAACACAATTGTTTTTGCACGAAATCAATTTGAAAACACGATTCTGTCGCCAGAGTGAAAGGGGGACAACTCATATCGAGTTATACTTATAAAAACCCAGGTTGTGTGTGTGTGTGTGTGTGTGTGTGTGTGTGTGTGTTCGTTTATATATGGGATCGGATTTCCTACATTTTTCAACCGATTTCAACAAAACTTCACTTTTGTTTTGGCAGGTAGTGTTTCTTATTGTCTTGCACACGTTTTTCTTTATTTTTACATTCAGAATGCTTTAAAAATTCCATTTACAAGACAATTATTTATAATAAAATTCTATTCAATCGGTAGACTCATAACGATTGAAAACAATGTTTTTGTTTGAGTTTGGGTTTGACCAATTCGTAAAAAAAAAAAAAAAACTAATTAAGACATGCGTGTTCATCAACCTTAAACAATAATCTTTGTCAATTTTATTTTTCAGTCTTTATGATGGTCGATACTTGATCTATCTCTTACTGTTACATCCCCGGGCAACGCCGGGTTCTACTGCTAGTTATTAATATACCTTCACTAAGTAGTCCTTATTGATTTCATTCATCACCTGGACAATACCGGTTTTCATTGAAGCTATGTTAAATTGAGAATGTTGATTAGTGTCCTTTTCAACACGGTTTCATATTTAGTAGACTTTTTGACCACGGAAGCATGATGAGGCTATTGAGTGTGAAATAATAAGAAAAAGGAAAAAACATTATTAAGGATATATATATATATATATATATATATATATATATATATATATTATAAATTAATTGATTTAAAATATGTTTTTTTTCGCTACACAGTTCTAACCATGTTTCAAAAATGGAAGCTAAAAGCCCCGAATTTAATTTTGTGATTAAATTAAAGACATTAGTTCCATTTCATCCTCAAGCGAATATATATATATATTGAACAATAAAAAAATATTAAAAATTAAAATCTTCAGACACACTGGGTTGTAGATTAATATTCTTTCGTGTTTTTTTTATTATTATTATTTCATTTAGATTCCTCGACTAGTTTACGGCAAAATGGCCATCATCGGGAGAAGAAATATTTCTGCTTGCTGGTAGCAGTAAACTACAGAAATGAATGTCTATATATATATATATATATATATATATATATATATATATATATATATATATAGTGTGTGTGTGTGTGTGTGTGTGTGTGTATGTGTGTGTATTTCGGCAGCATTTTTCCATTCATACATGTTTCATTAAATAATATAGACAAGTGTTGTCTATTTATTTTATGTAAATTCTTTTCATAACGTCTGATAAGCTTAATAAAATATTTAAACGAAGAAAAAAATGACAATATTGATCCATATTTTTTAATCAATCTAAGCTTTCGGCTTACATAAGCCATTATCAAAGATGGCAATTACTGTACAACATATTAAGCAATATACGGACAAGACAGTGATGATAGTCTGTGATTGTTTACTTGGATGATTTCCTAGCAACGTTAAACACACACACACACACATATATATATATATATATATATATATATATATATATATATATATATATTATTATTATTATTATTATTAAATATAAAGACAATGAATGTCTATTATGTCCATTCAAAGCTTCATATAGTTGCTTTAATTTCGGGAGAAAATAAAGACAAAATCTGTTTGGATATTTTTTTATTATGCTGTTCGTCGGTCTGACCTTTCGGCTCACATGAGTCATCTTCAGAGTGGTTATATGGACATTACAACGATAATCATATTTTCCCAGCAGTACATTTTTGATTAAAAGTATTATCAGCAATACATTTTTGGAAAAAAAAATTACCAGCAATATATTTTTGAAAAAATTATTACCATCAATAAAAATCTCGTTGGCATTAAATAACCCAGTGAAGTGTTGATATGCCATAAAACACACCAAACCAAACCGTTCGACGCGCCCATTTCTTTTGCAAAACTGAAAAGAAAGTGACAAGCAATAAAATATTATTGGAGTGATTGGCGGGAGAATATTTAGACCATAGCAATGTTGAATTTACGAATAAAAACAATACGAAAGACTGATCAGAGGTCTTGCTGTCGGATGTAGTTTATCGTCATACCCAGGACGGGAACAATTTGGTAAAATCTAACAAGTTTATTTGTTTTGTTTTCTTCTGATTTCAGAGAATTTTGTTTTCATGGTTTTCAAAGGCAGCGTTTGGAGTTGCGAAAAGATAGATAGATAGATAGATAGATAGATAGATAGATAGATAGATAGATAGATAGATAGATAGATAGATAGATAGAAAAAGGAGGATTGAATATGAAAATTGAAAAAGAAAGAATGCGATAGTTATGAGAAGAAGGGAAGAATTTTTGAAAAAAAGCACCACAGAGAAGCATATACAATCGAGAAAGAAAACATGAAAAAAGAAAGAAAGAATGAAAGAAAGAAAGAATGCATTAGCGTAAATTGTTAGAAAAAGAAAGAAAGAAAAAAGAAAAATGCATTAGCGTAAATTGTTAGAAAGAAAGAAAGAAAGAAAGAAAGAAAGAAAAAAGAAAAAAGAATGTATTAGCGTAATTTTTTAGAAAAAGAAAGAAAAAATTGCCATACAAAGAAAATAAAAAGAATGTAATTGGATAGAGTAAATTGTTATAAAAGAAAAAATAATGAATGAAGGAATGCATTGGCTTAAATATTTATAAAAGGAAAGATTGTAGAATAAATATGTGTGAATATGTTATTGTAAATTGTTGCAAAGGGAGAAAAAAGAAAGCAAAAACAAATAATGCTTTATCGTAAATAGGTACAGAAAGAAAGAAAGTATGCATTAACATAAGAAAGAAAGAAAGTATGCATTAACATAAGAAAGAAAGAAAGAAAGAAAGAAAGAATGAATGAATGAATTAATGAATGAATGAATGGATTAGCGTAAATATTTATAAAGAAAAAGAAAAAAGTAGAATAATTATAGGAAAGAAAATGAATGAATTAGCGTACATGCTTATAAAGAGAAAGGAAGAACGAAAGAACAAAAAATACATTAGTGTAAATAGTTATAAAAAAGAAAGAAAACAAGAATGAATAAATTAGTGTAAATTATTGTAAATAGAAAGAAAGAAAGAAAGAAAGAACGAACGAAAGTCAAAAAATGCATTAGTCTAAATAGTTATAAAAAAGAATGAATGAATTAGTGTAAATTGTTATAAATAAAATGAAGGAATGAATGAATGAATGAAGAAAGAAAGAAAGAAAGAAAGAAAGAGAGGAAGAAAGAACAAATATGCATTAATGTAAATATTTTTAAAAAGGAAAGAAAACAAGAATAAATGAATTAGTGCAAATTGTTATGAAGAAAAGAAAGAACAAAGAATGCATTTGTGCAAATAGTTATAAAGAGAAAGAAAGAAGAAAGAATGGAATAATATTGTAGAGACTTGTAAGAAAGAAAGAAAGAAAGAAAGAAAGAAAGAAAGACTGACTGAATGAATGAATGAAAAAGACATAAATAAAGAAATGAACATTAAAACAACAAAAAAGATGAGACGAACAAGTCGAACCAGAAAAACAAGGAGAGATTGAGAAGGGACAGAAAGAGGCCAAAATTGCCAATTACCAGTG
The DNA here is from genome assembly GCA_903632075.3 of Acanthosepion pharaonis. NCBI lineage: Eukaryota > Metazoa > Mollusca > Cephalopoda > Sepiida > Sepiidae > Acanthosepion > Acanthosepion pharaonis. Next base: position 1,180,381 of record CAHIKZ030003496.1, read on the forward strand.
AATGCAAATGTAAATCTTGTGTACACATCTCGATCATTAAATACGAAATGTGGACAAGTTAAGTAAATTCACGTCTATAAAAAGGTGAAACAAAACAAAAACAGCAAAAAAAAAAACAAAAAAAAAAAAACAGAAAAAACAGAAACGTCCAATCGAAACCCAACAGAATATTTAAAAATTGGCGCACCATTGTGCGGACCAAATTGGACCAAGTGTGCGTCACGTGACGTTTGCTCAATAAACCGGGTAAGCCACTTGTCTTCCACCGATTAAATCGACATCATCCGAAAAAGTAAACTTCTTTCTATTTTCTTCTCCTCTCTCTCTCCCTCTCTCTCTCTCTCTCTCTCTCTCTCTCTATATATATATATATATATATATATATATATATATATATATATATATATATGTCTCCTCCTTTCTATCTATCTATCTATGGCACCATTAGCCCAGGTTTCAAGAAGGTTGAACAGAACAAATACAGAAGACTAATTAAAAACGTTTTCATCTTGCATTACTTCTTCAAACATAGTCCAGCACAAAATAATCTTGTCTACACTATAAAAAAAAAACAATCTGACTTTATATAATTTTCGGTCACGCAACCTGTTCTCCCTGTTTTAATAATGAAATATCTCGCTGATATGGTGACAAAGATACCTATCTCCAACAATATTCGTGTTATCTTAACAACGAGACCAGATTGATAATACATTGCTTTTTTTTTTTATTTTTTGCTTCATCCGAACTTCATCGGTCGATTAAGTTATTTATTTTTTTTTACAACTTATCAACCTTTTACAGGTTATTTAAAGACAGAAAATATTCTTAGATTTTAATTTGAATATTGTTGCCACATCTGGTCTGCTGCTTCTGCTTGATGAGATACAAAGAAGAATCCGCAATGTTATTGGCCCTGACCTGGCATCAGTCACTTTCGCACCGTGACTTTTCTGTAAATGTTTTCATGGTAATTTTATTGATGAACTTCTCTCCATGGTATTCAATGTAAATATTCATTGGAGTTTCATCTTTAAATGTTGTTATTCTAAATCTCCGTCCCCATAGGTTACAAGTTAGGACCAGACAGAGACCTTGTGGTATTATGGTGACTGTAGTAAGAATGGTAAATATGAATATGTTGTTTTTGGTGTAAGGAATACTGTGATATGTTTGGGTCACTAAGTTTAAGATAAGACAGATTAAAGATCAGTCTTCCCCCATCCCCACCATTTGTTCTTGTGCCACATTTTTTATTTATATCGAAATAAATATTACTTTCCTCCTATGTTACTTAGACTTTATGAATTTAAACGCAGTACTAGATTGGCAGAAAGGTCCTATCATCTTACAGTTGAGATGGCTAGATATAACTCTATAAGTTCTATGCTAATGGTTTCTTCTGTCGCATTTCTCGCTTGTGGCTTGGCCTCTGTTCTGGTTTCTTGTATACTAGTCAACTTTGATCTTCAAAAATTTAAATGCAATGTCAATCGTTATCTTTTATCTTCTTAATTCTCATTCTCTTAATCTTACAGCACTTGATGAAATGGTTTTCCTGCAAACTTCTTTGGGATCTTAATGATATATATATATATATATATATATATATATATACTAGAGGATAGAATCCAGGTAGAGCTCTATGTACAAGACAGAGCAAGAATATAAAAGGCTAATATTCTATGGTATTAATTTATTACATTGGAATCGTAATCTTGATCCAATTCATCAGACCTACAAATTCAAAAAGAAAACTGAAAATATAACGCCGGTTATAAAAACAAAATTTTCTGATATATATATATATATATATATATATATATATATATATATATATATATACTATATATAATAATAAAATTTTCCATTTGTTGGATAAAGTTTGAAACGTTGTATTTTAGAAATGATTAAAGCTATCTTACTGGAAATCTCCGATCTTTTATAACACTATTGAACCCTACTTTGCGCAAATAGAATGTATAATCATTCTCCAGATTGACAAAAGTATCATGATGAAATCGATCATAAACGAAAATGATTAATTAATCATAGCTAAGGATCGGAAGCTCATGAACGATTGAAATAAAGTTGAAAGATAGATATATATATATTATTCCAGGATCATTTTCCAACTTATTCAAGATCATTTTCCTCCTCTCTCAGCTTCTAACTTTCTGTCCTGGAGTAACAAGTTGCCACACATGTTTCACGTACGATTTAATTTTCAAGTCTTTTTTTTTTTTTCACTGCTCTTTGGACTGTCATAGCTGAAACACCTCTCTCACGTGCCAAACAACTTATGGATTGAGTTGGATCTTTTCTAATTGAACCCTTTAGCTCTTAGTTGAAATGAAGATACCTCTGTGTGTTACCTCCTGATCCAGTTTTCCTCTCTACTGTTCCCTCTGTTTAAAATGTATTCACCGTTCTCTTGGTGGTTCTTGAATGGACTTTGTTGTGTGGGAACCTACCACCCATCTTGAAGATGAACTCGTCTACAAACAAGGACGTAAACTAGTGGCATGTCAAAAGACAGTGTCGGAGAAGTTCTTGAGCTGAGTTAGTTATAGACTACTCAGGCGATATCTGTACCAACTTACCAACCGAATAAACCCCATTTTATTGTTACATGTTATTTGGCGTTTGTCTTTATTAACCCCAAATTAACATCATAACAGACTTTGAAGATGAAAGCCAGAGAATGAATGTTGGTACCATTACTGAAGGTTTGAATGATCTTTTCCTCTCAACATTGCTCAGTTTGAAACTAGTGGAGCTGCCACAAATCGATTTTAAATTGTTCTCTTTCTAGCTGAATGAGTTTTTTTCAGCGATTCTTACAGCAGTTGGTGTCAAGATGGCTAAACGTCGTATCTGAAAACCCGGAAAAAAGAAACTCAATTATTTTATTGTTTTTTGTTTTTGTTTTTTAGATATTAAACATTTTGTGGGATGGACAATTATGCTGTTACACGATTTGGACAATTTTGCTGTTACGCCCGGTATATTTGGATATATAAATCATTTAAAAGGTAGAATTCTGTCCTATATCGAACAATATAGATAGGTGTATAGATAAATATCTTAGATTACTCAAGCAGAAAATAGAAACAGAGCATTTGTAAAATTACTTAAATCTAACTGTCATTTTTTGACGTTAATAGTCGCGTTAGCTTTTTTTTATTCATATTTTTTTACCTTGAATGGTTTTAAAAGTAGAATTCTTTCTTAAAAGTGACAATAAAGTTAATTATGAAGATAAAAATACTCAATTACTTACGAACAAGATATAACTTATCCAAATGCAAAATTACTTCAATATTGTCGTACTTTTTTGACAATATGAGATGTGTGAGCTTACTTATGGGGGATTATTTTAATGATCTCAAAATCGGAATTCTTTCTTCTTTATTCTTATTCCCCCAATATAAGGCCTAAGAACCACTCAAGGTAGAGGGTTACTGAAAGAAGTGGTTGAGAGTAGATAAGTAGATAATGATTTAGCAGATTCTTGAAGAGGTTACGATTGAAGTGATCAGGGTAACAACCTTTCAGGAGTATTTTCCACACAGAATTATATATATATATATATATATATATATATATATATATATATATATATATATATATATATATATATACTGGGTTCTATAGCTTTGGATGGCAACTGGTCTAGAAGAAGGGCAAGTCAAAATTCAAAACCTGAGGAGGGTCGTTTGGGGACCTTGTGTCACGTAGTGCACCAGGTCTCCGTAATCGGCCGTTCAAAAAGTGTAGATGGTCCTGTACGAAACCTTCACCAGTATAATCAAATCTCATGTGTCGAATAGGTGTTGATGTCCTGCAATTCGCATCAGTTCTCGCGGCTGGCCGCGCTCTTTATCGGCGGACGAGCCGAGTGACACCACCATCAAGACGCTACGATATATATATATATATATATATATATATATATATATATATATATATATATGTGTGTGTGTGTGTGTGTGTGTGTGTGTGTGTGTGTGTGTGTTTTGAACAATAAGAAACATTGAGAAATTAAAAATTTAAAATTTTCAGACACACTGAGTTGTATATTAATATATTTTTGTTTTATTATTTCAATTATATTCCTCGAATATTCCTTAAGTTACATATACAGTGTAACCCGGATGTAAGAGAGTTGTCGGGACCGGAGAAGAAGTCTCTTATATCCGGGTTTCTCTTATATCCGGGTTTGGTCTATTATGTTTAGGTAAGTATGGGCTCTAATTTGGGACCAGAGAAAATCTCTCTTATATCCGGGTTTCTCTTATATCCGGGTCTCTTACACTGTACAAAGCTTAGAACGGTTCCTGAACAAGTAGACATTCCTTTTCTGTTATATTTAACAATATGTTTGAATAATAAACATTATATATATATATATATATATATATATATATATATGTTACATTTACTGGATACTCGGATTTGAAATAGACGCCCAATTTCTATTTTTACTTTAAACTGTGCATTTGAGAAATCTTAAAGGAAATACATAGGTCGACAGAGATAATACACATATGAGGTCTATTTCCGTATACAAGTATCCACTAATCCATTCATTGCTTATTTCTTATCTCGCTGATAAAGGACACAGGCGTGTCCGAAAATTCCGACTTGAAAAAGGGCCTTTAGTCAAAGGGCCTATTAATACAAAATAAATATCATCAGTCTTATTGACAATGTTTTTATTATTTTGTTGCCTTTTTACTCCTTGATTTTCATTACGCGTCAATTAAATCTACTAGTGTTCAGCCAAGATAAGGCACAAGAACCATTCAAGGTAGAGAATTACTGAATAACGTTGTTTGAGCGTAGGAAGAAAATTATATGAAGAGAATTTCTACTTAATTTATGCCCAGAAAAGAAAAAATTGTAAGGACACAAGAAAAATTAAATAAAAAATTAACTGCACTAACTTGTCTGTCGTTTTTAAGGAGACTTGCATAAAAAAAAGTCATTGCTACCCAAATGTATGTATAGCTGGCCACTCGTATTCAAGGATACCTGTCTATTAGGGCGGCTAGCCAATCCCTATTGCAGACCCTTGCTTAGGCGCATTTGTGTTTATCCAACACCCACAGAGCCCACCTGTTGTTTATACTGCAACTATGCTGAGCAGACCTTAGTTACTGTTTCTGGGAAAGAGCGTGTCATCTAGCGTGATCAACAATTTGAACAAGGCCAGCACACTCAAACCCTCGGCCACGATGACTTGTGACTTCGTGTTAGCACAGCTATCGACGGACCCCGAGAGTTTCGTCTACACAATTTCACTCACAAGGCTTGGGTCAACCCGTGGTATTGTTTTCAGGCACTTTCCAAAGATGCCGCACGCTGGGGTCACCCCACCTCAGTCTCCTTCCTGACAAATCAACTGTGGTGAGATTTGAACCCTGGTCTCATGGTCAGAATGCGAAAGTTCTAAACACTCGGCCACGTCCCCATAACATCTCTCTCATTTTTCATATTCGTTCCTCTTTTTCTGAGTACTTTTATACTTAGATACGCTCTATTCCTTTTTACTCACAAATATAACAGTTAGGTCACATAATGGGGAAAGAAGGCTTGGAAACTCTGATACTCACGTGACAGATTGAAAGCAAGAGGAACAGAGGGAAACAACAGATAATATGCTTAGTGAGCTTGAGTAAATGGATGGTAAAAGAAATAAGAAAAATACAGAATTTATTAAGAGCTACGAAGGAAGGAAAATGTGGAGAGCCATGATCGCCAATTTCTTGAAGAGCCATTTCACATAGGAGGAGAAGTACGATCTTTGTGTAAATAGATAGCGGACAAGGTTTAGGATAAATAACAAAAATTATTAAGAGCTACAAAGACAGGAAATTGTGGAGAGTCATGATCGCTTACATCCAAAGGGGACACGGCACGTGAAGAAGGAGTAAAAGAATTATTTTAGTATTTGCCTCCTATTTGGTTTGTTTTACGGCATATCAACATCTCAATGGGTTATTTAATGCCGACAAGATTTTTATTGTTGGTAATAATTTTTCCAAAAATGTATTGTTGGTAATATTTTTTCCAAAAATAGTATTGCTGGTAATAGTGTTCTTTCTTTCTTTCTTTCTTTCTTTCTTTCTTTCTTTCTTTCTTTCTAACAATTTACGCTAATGCATAGTACTGACTTTCTTTCTTTCTTTCTTTCCTTCTTTCTAACAATTTACGCTAATGCATAGTACTGTCTTTCTTTCTTTCTTTCTTTCTTTTCTTTCTTTCTTTCTTTCTTTCTTTCTTTCTTTCTTTCTTTCTAACAATTTACGCTAATGCATAGTACTGACTTTCTTTCTTTCTTTCTTTCCTTCTTTCCAACAATTTACGCCATTGCATAGTACTGTCTTTCTTTCTTTCTTTCTTTCTTTCTTTCTTTCTTTCTTTCTTTCTAACAATTTACGCTAATGCATAGTACTGACTTTCTTTCTTTCTTTCTTTCCTTCTTTCTAACAATTTACGCTAATGCATAGTACTGTCTTTCTTTCTTTCTTTCTTTCTTTCTTTCTTTCTTTCTTTCTTTCTTTCTTTCTTTCTAACAATTTACGCTAATGCATAGTACTGACTTTCTTTCTTTCTTTCTTTCCTTCTTTCCAACAATTTACGCCATTGCATAGTACTGTCTTTCTTTCTTTCTTTCTTTCTTTCTTTCTTTCTTTCTTTCTTTCTTTCTTTCTTTCTAACAATTTACGCTAATGCATAGTACTGTCTTTCTTTCTTTCTTTCTTTCTTTCTTTCTTTCTTTCTTTCTAACAAATTACGCTAATGCATAGTACTGTCTTTCTTTCTTGTTTTCTAACAATTTACGTTAATGCATAGTTCTGTCTTTCTTTCTTTCTTACTTTCTAACAATTTACGCTAATGCATGGTACTATTTTTCATTCCTCCTTTCTTATACTTCTCGACATTATTGTAATTTCTTTTTTCATGTTTTCTTTCTCGCTTGCTTACGCTTCTCTGTGGTGCTTTTTAAAAAAATCTTTTCTTCTCATAACTACACTATCGCAATCTTTCTTACTTTCTCAATTTTCATATTTGTTCCTCTTTTTCCTATCTATCTATCTATCTATCTATCTATCTATCTATCTATCTATCTATCTATCTATCTATCTATCCGAAACTCCAAACGCTGCCTTTGCAAACCATGAAAACAAAATTCTCTGAAATCAGAAGAAAGGAAAAATAAGTTTCCTTCCTGAGTATATATATATATATATATATATATATATATATATATATATATACTGAGTGTGGTGGCGGGGGCTAAGAATGGTATTAGACTACATCTAGAGGTAAACACTCACCTTTGGAACTGTAGGGAGCATGAAGTCGCTGCTTAATTACCATTACTCTAAAGCCCACTCTGACCCAAATTGTAAATGCTTGCTATTTAAGAAAACTTGTTTAAATATATATTTATCGGCCATTTGCAACTTTAGTTCAAGGAAGATCAATGAATTAATTTTAAATATATATATGTGTGTGTGTCTGTCAGTCTGTCTGTGTCTCTGTGTATGTGTGTTTGTGTGTGTGTATACGGGTTTATATGATTGCGTTAGGAGGAAATCACAAGTCATCGTGGCTGAGGGTTTGAGAGTAATGACCTTTTTCAAATTGCTGATCACGCCATATTATGTGTTCTCTCCCATAAATTGTAACAAAGTCTGTTCAACAATAGTTTATGTAGTGAAGAACTTAAAATGTGCCTGAGCAGTTGTCTGCAACAGGGATTATCAAGCTACTCGGGCAGACGGACATAGTCAGAAGCGAGCAGCCAGCAATATGTGTGCGTGTGTACCTGTAGGAATATATGTAACGCAATAAATAACAGGTGCTTTAGTATAACAGTATAAACTTTACTTGAGAATAGGCGGTTCGTTTTTATAAGGGTGTTGGCTATATTAGAAAAGTTGCTTGTAAGGGAAAAAGACACATAGAAGGTCGTTTTTGTTTGTTGTTGTTTTTTACATTTTTTTTTTAGGTTTGGTGTTTGGGTGCACCTGCGTCCGTGCAGATGTGTGCCAATAGCAATATATATATATATATATATATATATATATATATATGTATGTATGGATATATATTGCGTATGATGCGGAAACGGTTGCTTAAGTGTAAATGCTCAAGGCGTGGCCATAGAAAAGCGTGATCAGAGATTTTACAAGCAGATTTTACAAATTTTTATATATCGGTAAGTAGTTGCCGTTTCGCATACGAAAACATTTTTTGGATAAAATTTACCCAGTATAAGACTCAAGAAGCCCTCAGGGCAGAGGGTTACTGATGAATAAGGTGTGTGATATGAATGAAAAAGATGTGAGGAAATGATTCTAGGAGATTATGAGGATAAGTAGGATAGATAACGATTGACCTTTGACTTGAACTGGTGAAGACTGTAATGTTCTGAGAAGCATCCACTTGTCAACACGTTCAACAATTTGGCAGTTGGCGGGAAAAAAATTTGACCACAGCTAAAAAGCAAGATTCCGAAAGCAGGTACGTGTGCCTGCACTTACGAGAAGATTGGCGCAACATAATCATATTTAAAGTAGCTGTTTATTTGCAATCCGTGATATCATAGTTTTACTATACAAATTGCTTATGACTACATCAAGCTGAAACACCGGTCCCAGTGCGATAAGTTAAGCAACTTCGGATCTGGCCAGTAACTAGATAGGTGACCGCTTTAAAATATCAAACGCTGTAAGCTTGTATGTGCGGATAGTGCAATGGATAATCGGAGAATCAAGTTACAATTCCGGTGGGATCGTGATATTCACTTGAGAAAAGTATGAATTCACTTTTTCTCTCCCAGCTATGGGTTAATTAGTAATACATCTAAGACATTATTATTTTCCAAAAAAATCTTATAATCTCCAAATGCTCTCTGGCTTTAAATAACCTGCAAAGAGATTGATAAGCCTGTAGAAAACGAATCAATCAATCAATAGTCGAATTTGTGTCAGTGAACCATTATTATCTGCCCTAAAAATTCTTACAATCTGCAAATATTTTCTGGCTTTAAATAACCTGCAAAGAGTTGATAAGCCGTAGAAAAATAATCAATCAATCAATAGTCGAATTTGTGTCAGTGAACCATTATTATCTGCCCTAAAAATTCTTACAATCTGCAAATATTTTCTGGCTTTAAATAACCTGCAAAGGGTTGATAAGCCGTAAAAAAAAACGAATCAATCAATCAATAGTCGAATTTGTGTCAGTGAACCATTATTATCTGCCCTAAAAATTCTTACAATCTGCAAATATTTTTTGGCTTTAAATAACCTGCAAAGGGTTGATAAGCCGTAAAAAAAAAACGAATCAATCAATCAATAGTCGAATTTGTGTCAGTGAACCATTATTATCTGCCCTAAAAATTCTTACAATCTGCAAATATTTTCTGGCTTTAAATAACCTGCAAAGAGTTGATAAGCCATAGAAAAATAATCAATCAATCAATAGTCGAATTTGTGTCAGTGACCCATTATTATCTGCCCTAAAAATTCTTACAATCTACAAATATTTTCTGGCTTTAAATAACCTGCAAAGGGTTGATAAGCCGTAAAAAAAAACGAATCAATCAATCAATAGTCGAATTTGTGTCAGTGAACCATTATCTGCTCTAAAAATTCTTACAATCTGCAGTTATTTTCTGGCTTTAAATAACCTGCAAAGGGTTGATAAGCCGTAGAAAACGAATCAATCAATCAATAGTCGAATTTGTGTCAGTGAACCATTATTATCTGCCCTAAAAATTCTTACAATCTGCAAATATTTTCTGGCTTTAAATAACCTGCAAAGGGTTGATAAGCCGTAAAAAAAAAAACGAATCAATCAATCAATAGTCGAATTTGTGTCAGTGAACCATTATTATCTGCCCTAAAAATTCTTACAATCTGCAAATATTTTTTGGCTTTAAATAACCTGCAAAGGGTTGATAAGCCGTAAAAAAAACGAATCAATCAATCAATAGTCGAATTTGTGTCAGTGAACCATTATTATCTGCTCTAAAAATTCTTACAATCTGCAAATATTTTCTGGCTTTAAATAACCTGCAAAGAGTTGATAAGCCGTAGAAAACGAATCAATCAATCAATAGTCGAATTTGTGTCAGTGAACCATTATTATCTGCCCTAAAAATTCTTACCATCTGCAAATATTTTCTGGCTTTAAATAACCTGCAAAGATTGATAAGCCATAGAAAAACGAATCAATTGATCAATAAAAACGAACACAGCACAATGTAAACCTTCTGTTTGTGTAGTATCTTTCAGTGTCTTCTGGACTGTTGTCAGTTATGTTTTATGGCCGAGAGACCGGCATAACAAATAAGAATGAATTGATGAGGCAGTAAAAAAAAGAGGCTGTAAAGAAGAGTCTGGGAAGGGGGCAAGGTGAGTTTTTTTTTAAGTGGAAGCAGTATAACATCTTTGTAGATGTCTTATTCCTTTTTGTTATATAGGAATAGAGTGTTGCTGCCGACACTTGAATTTGAACACGGAACGACAGCGGGAAAACACAGTCGATCCCATTATCGAATTAAGTGGATCACATGACCATAAAAGAAACGCATATATTAGACATCGCGTGACGTCTAAACGATCGTCATTTCTAGTCTATCCTCTATCACGATTCGATTTTCTATTCCTACTCTATCCTCTATTACTATACGTACTGATATTCTCTATACTATTTCTCTATTCGGATCACTATACGGATTAATATTCGAGCGAGTGTTATCGAGCAAGTGAGCTATGATATGTTTTTTGCCACCCTTGATTACAGCGATTCTGGCTTGTTTAATAATCTCTCTTCTTTTTTTTTCAGTATATTAGTATCAAGCTAGTCTCATCTATGAACAATAGTTGACTTATATTTTGCAATGAAAGTTCATGGAAATAAGGAAATTGGTGAATTTCAACAAAAACAAATAAATAGTAAAGCATCAGTATGGCAAGTCAAATAGAGAAATTGCTAGGTTTTCTCCAGGTTAATCATCAAACGGTTAATATTATTGTTAAGAAATTTAATGAAGAAGGTCATTGTCACGTGGAACATCGTTCAGGAAGACCAAGCATCATGTCTGAGCGAACGAAAAGGGCTCTGAAGAAGGAAGTCATCAGAAACCGTCGTCAGAGCGTCAAAGATGCCGCCAACAGCATGGAAATGTCGCCATATGCGGTGAAAAAGACTGTGAAAGAGCTAGGCTATCAAGAAAGAAACCATTGATTTCAGAGGTCAACAGGAACCTTCGTATGGACTGGGCGAGAGAATTCGAGAGCAAAGATTATGAATTTTAACAGTCTGTAATTTGGACAGATGAATGCAAATTCTCTCAATATTCGAATTCAAGACAGGTTTAAGTTTGGAGAAATCAGAATGAGACTTGGAACACTGAATGTCTGCAGGCGACCGTGAAACATGGGGGGTGGCGCTGTCTGGTTTGGAAGGAAATCTGAGCTGATTCTTGTTGACGGGCAGTTGAATGGTTCAAAATACTGTCAAATATTAGAGAAATATTTACTCCAAAAGTGTTTGAACCAATCAGTTCATGAAGATGTCATATGAGCAAAGTAGCAAAGGCCTGCAAGGAATCGTAAGGTATCAATTCATTGCAGTGGGTAGCCCATAATCCTGACATGAATCCAATATTTGGGAGCAGCTTCACCGAAAACTTCGAGAGCGTGCAACCAAAATCACATCAGTGGCAACCCTTAAAGAAACATTGCTAAAGGAGTGGCTAAATATATGGATCAGACGATTCTTGGTAACTTGATCAAATCCATGAAAAATCGAATACAAGCACTGAAAGTAGCAAATGGAGAGCCTAATCCATACTAGTTCTAAATACTGTTTATGTTGAATAGGGATTGCGTAATAAAATTTTGGAATTGAATGTAGTTTATTTCTCCTGACTAAAACTTTTCATAGACTACTATACTAATAGTGTGAGATTATTAGGAGTATGACACCAGTATTGTTGAATGGCGTTAGTATAGTTTTATCTGCGATTACAAAGTCTCTACTACAACGAACATTACGACAGTGGTAACGAGTGCTCATTGGAATCACAAGAGTTGCAACGAGTGTTCGTTGACATCACAAAACTGTTCTACATAGAAAATACTAGCAGTAGAGCTCGGCGTTGCCCGGGGATGTAACAGTAAGAGATAGATCAATCATCGACCATCATAAAGACTGAAAAATAAAATTGACAAAGATTAATGTTTAAGCTTAACGGACACGCATGTCGTAATTAATTTTTTTTTTTTTTTTTGTTTTTTGTTTTGATTTTTGGTTTTTTTCTTACGAATTAGTCAAACCCAAACTCAAACAAAAACATTGTTTTCAATCGTTATGAGTCTATCGATTGAATAGAATTTTATTATAAATAATGGTCTTGTAAATGGAATCTTTAAAGCATTCTGAATGTAAAAATAAAGAAAAACGTGTGCAAGACAATGAGAAACACTACCTTCCAAAAAAAAGTGAAGTTTTGTTGAAATCGGTTGAAAAATGTAGGAAATCCGATCCCATATATAAACGAACACACACACACACACACACACACACACACACACACAAACAACCTGGGTTTTATAAGTATAACTCGATATGAGTTGTCCCCCTTTCATTCTCGCGACAGAATCGTGTTTTATCGTGTTTTCAAATTGATTTCGTACAAAAACAGTTGTGTTTTTCCCATTTTTGTCGCTGTCAGAACCACCGCAAGGTAATTTTACGTAGTCCTGTGAAGTTTTGTTGAAATCGGTTGAAAAATGTAGGAAATCTGATCCAATATATAAACGAACAGACACACACACACACACACACACACACACACACACACACACACACAACCTGGGTTTTATAATAAGTATGATTCCGTGCTTCTATAGCAATTACACAAAACATGGACGCACAAGAAATCATAATGGGATGAGAATAAAAAGGTACAGGCAAAAGAAGAACAGAAGCAAGAGATAATCACGTTATAATCTTTTTTATAACCTACAGTTCACCCAAAAAGACCCAAGAGCCACCCAAGGTAGAGGTTTATTGAATGAGTTTATATATATATATATATATATATATATATATATATATATTACACATTTCACTCCAAGTATGGCGGGAGTGCCGCTAGCACGCAAGGAGTTACAGAGGGTAGAGAACAAGAGTAAAGAGGCATGTTTGGGGGGAGGATAAAAAGAAGGATGGAGGAACAAGATCAAAGTATCAGAAGATGTCAATTGACATTACACTTGAATATTTGAAGATTATAGTTATCAGGGAAGCAAGAAAGGGGAAGAGAATTCCGCAGACGGGAAGCGCGAGAGAAGAAGCTGTTGGAGTAGAAGAGACGGTCACATTTAACCGTTTCGTCAGTGAGCGCGTGTGACCGAGATGCCAGCCTTGTTGCTAGCTTAAATTCATGCAGTCTGGAAACCGGCGAAAGCAACTCGTCGGAACAGTTGCCGTGAAAATACTTATAGAAGAGACAGAGGGAAGCCACGGCACGTCTGTGAGAAAGCGACTGTAGACTAGATGCCACATCAGGACCTATCACATTGCATATCCGTCTCTGGATTTTGTTGAGGACGTCGAAACTTATAGCGTGGTCACCAGACCATATATGACCGCAATATTCCATGCAAGGACGAATTGTTGATTTATAGATTTGACGGAAGGACTCAGACGAGAAAATCTTTCTGGTACGACACAAAGAAACAACTTTCTTTGCGGTAGATGAAACAATTATATATATATATATATATATATATATATATATATATATATATATATATATCCAGGTAAGATGAGAACAAATAGGTTATTGTCATTAACACATTATATAAAGAATCTTCAGTCAACAGTTGCATATTAATTTGCCAAGTAAGTCTATACATTCAAATTAATTACTGGTTTCTTAAAGAAGCTATTTATTTATATAAATTTTTTCTTGTAGGAAACTCACAAAACATATAACTTGTCTAGTATTTTGGTAGATTACCACTTCATTTTTTTCTTATGAAATGATATTGTCCAATGTACAATAAGTATACATTCACATCCCCTCCTGTTTAACGTCTGTTGCTGTCATGAATTTCTAATCTACGGGTCATGGCCGATTTATGAAAAATAATTTCTTAATTTTTACTTCTTCCCTTAGTTTAAATTTTATTCGATTGGTTGATCTGAGCAAAGCCTACAAACCTCATGACCCCACTTTTTCTTTTTTCGTAAAAAGAGGCTATATTTTGCTATTAAATCTAAACAAATCGTTCACCCGCCAGTAATTTACAATCGCCTGATGAGATGCATTTGATACGCATCGAAACATGACTGCAATTGTGTAGCGATTTTGACATCTTTTTCGATGTAACATCCTAAAATAAAGTATATATATATATATAAAAAGAGAGCTGGACGGAAGGCAATAAAGCCACTAAGACGCAAGGTGGGGGGGTCATTATTCAGAAAAGCGAACAATAAAAGAATAGGATTGAAGGAGACAGAAGATAACGATTGGCATTGCATTTAGATTTTTGAAAATGAAACTTGACTGGAATGCAAGAAGCCGGAAGAGAGTTCCACAAGCGAGAAGTGTGGGAAAATAAACTGTTAGCATAGAACTTATGGTTATGTCTAGCCAATTCAACTGTAAAATGATGAAACCTAACTGCCAATCTAGTACTAAAAATTCATAAAGTCTATGTACCAAAAGAAGAAAGTTCATCGGAATAATTACCCTGAAGGTTTTTAATAGAAAAGTCATTTGGAAAGCACTTTACTCAAGCATAATCATCATGAAAACTGCATCGATTTGAGGTCATGAATTATAATGTTCTCTCATATTTATTGACATTGTAGACTGATTCGACAATATTTTGTCAACCTTCTCTGTCCTCTGCGAGTTTGTGAATTCGTTGCAGATCTTGCTTGATTGTAAACTTCTTCAAAAGGAAACATGGGATCTTTCTGCTTTGTTCTTTGAATGTCTCCGTTCAGCGTTGTGACTATGGTGGTTCATGGATGACCTCTGAACTTTTTGAAGTCAGTCTTTTTAAGGTAACACTCCATTCATGACGATGGAAGTTCAAAAGCATTTTCTGAATATTGTCTTTCTCAGTATGCAACGTCTTAAATAAGTAGTTACTACGTAGCCGTAACTGGAGCAGCCATTACCTACTCCACCATATCACTATAGTGTGAGAGCTCATTCTATTTTCAGCCATTTTTATTTTTCTCATTGAGACTTTTAGGTTTCTCTTTTCATCAAGGTTTTTATTTTTGAACTCTTTCTTACTTTCTCTCTTTCTTTCTCTCTTTCTTTCTCTCTTTCTCTCCTTCTTTCTGTCTTTCTTTCTCTCTTTCTTTCTTTCTTTCTCTCTTTCTCTTTCTTTCTTTCTCTCTCTCTATCTTTCTTTCTTTCTCTCTTTCTTTCTTTCTTTCTCTTTCTTTCTTTCTTTTTCTTTCTTTCTTTCTTTCTTTCTTCCTTTCTCTCTTTCTTTCTCTCCTTCTTTCTTTCTCTCCTTCTTTCTTTCTCTCTTTCTCTTTCTTTCTTTCTCTCTCTCTATCTTTCTTTCTTTCTCTCTTTCTTTCTTTCTTTCTTTCTTTTTCTTTCTTTCTTTCTTTCTTTCTTCCTTTCTCACTTTCTTTCTCTCCTTCTTTCTTTCTCCCTTTCTCTTTCTTTCTTTCTTTCTTTCTTAACCTTTCTGTCTTAACCTTCTTTCTTTTTTTTCTTTTCTATTTCTGTACAACCGCCATGTGAAAAGGCATGAAACCACCATTTCTTAAACCCCTAATAATCATCAAAACTGTTTCGATTTGAGGCCATGAATTAACATGAAGTGATATTTTTCCAGACTTCTCTGTCCTCTGCGAGTTTGCGGATTCGTTGCCGATCTTCTTTGATTGTAAACTACTTCAAAAGGAAAAAGGGGATTTTTCTGCTTTGTTCTTTGAATGTCTCGATTCAGCGTTGTGACTATGGTGGTTCATGGATGACCTCTGAACTTTTTGAAGTCAGTCTTTTCAAAGTTAAACTCCATGCCTTTGTTAGGTGGGCATTCTGAATCCATTCTGTTTGTTGACATTCGTATGTATTTTTTTTTTCATCTCGTCTAGTCTTCCTTTACAAGGGTCTTACATTAGGTTGAGGTTAACCAGTTTCAACCGAATGCCTTCCATGAGAGCATAAGTGCAAAGAAATACTCCTTAACAACCAGGATAGAAACTTTACGTGGCGGCTCTTCCTCGCATCTTAAACGGGTACGGAAGTTTAGTTATCTGGCTAGTGCAATAGCATCATCATCATTATCAAAATTGCATCGATTTCAGGACATGAATTAAAATGTTCTCTCATATTCATTGACATTGTAGACTGATTCGACAATATTTTGCCAACCTTCTCTGCCCTCTGCGAGTTTGTGGATTCGTTGCAGATCTTCCTTGATTGTAAACACCTCCAAAGTAAAACTGGGATCTTTCTGCTTTGTTCTTTGAATGTCTCTGTTCAGCGTTGTGACTATGGTGGTTCTTGGATGACGTCTGAACTTTTGGAAGTCAGTCTTTTCAAAGTAAAACTCCATGGCTTTCTTAGGTGGGCATTCTGAATCCATTCGTAAAATATGTCCAAGAAGTTTCCATCTTGCTATCAAAAGATCCCAACGTTGAAAATTCAAAAGCATTTTCCGAATCTTTCTCAGTATGCAACGCCTTAAATAAGTAAATACTGCGTAGCAGTAACTGGAGCAGCCATTGCCTACTCACCCAATATATATATATATATATATATATATATATATATATATATATATATATATATATATATATATATTACTCAACTGTTTTTAATTCCGATGTTCTCACATTTGATGGAAACACTTTCAAGTCACTCAAAGTGACGTCATACGGAGTTCAAGTTACGGCAGAGTTCTCTGTGTTTATTTCTGTACAACCGCCATGTGAAAAGGCATGAAACCACCATTTCTTAAACCCCTAATAATAATCAAAACTGTTTCGATTTGAGGCCATGAATTAACATGAATTAATATTTTTCCAGACTTCTCTGTCCTCTGCGTGTTTGCGGATTCGTTGCAGATCTTTCTTGATTGTAAACTTCTCCAAAGAAAAAGTCGGTTCCTTCTGTCTTGTTCTTTGAATATCTCGATTCGGTGTTCTAACTATACTTGTACGCTCCGGCCTTCTTCAGGTGGTTGAAATTTCGAACTCAACCCTTTATTTCGATCACTGGGGTAGACTGTTCTAGTTCCACGTGCCATGTTTGATGGATGTCAGTTATCAGTTATCTCCTGCTAATTTTCCCTCTGAAAGTTCTCCACTGCCTTAACCGAAGCGTTGTGACAAATATGGTGACAAAGATGAGAACAATAGTCCGACTAATGTAAATACTGTACATAATACCTCATCTCAGAAATATAGACAGATGTCTCTCTCTATATATATATATATAGCAGAAGGACCAGACAGAGTTGTGATAGCAATATCCAGTGCATGGAGGCATGGTAGACTTATGAAAGTGTAAGATAGACTATTGCGATAAAAAATTACGACACAGTGAACCAACTTTCCTAGCGGTAGACGTAGCCATTGATTCACTATAATGGCTGCACTGGATGTCAGTGGAAAAATCAGAAAGACAGTTGAAATCCCTGGGGCACAGTACGAGCAAAGTGGGCTTGGAAAACGTTCGTGGAAAAGATCGTTGAAGAAAAGATCCTACTTTATGAGTTTGTGAAACTATGGCAGAGCGGGGACAAAGGGCGTTGATAAATCTTCAAGTACTGCTTCGAATTATTTTATGGTGTCAACGAACATTCGTTGCCACTTTTGTAATGTCAACGAATACTCGTTGTGACTTTCATAATGCTCGTTGTAGTAGAGACTTTGTAACCGCAGATTCGACAAAAGTAACGCTGTTGAACAATACTGGTGTCAGTCGCCTTTGAATAACACTCGAACTAATACCACTTGCTCGATAATACTCGCTCGAAACGTAACCCCGAATAGTAATCCGTGTAGTAATAGAGGATAGAGTAGAAAGAGTGATCCGTAATAGAGGATAGAATAGAAATGATGATCAATTATGACTTACCTGTTAACATGGCTGCCTTCTTGTGTCTTCTTGGAAAAGCAAGCCAGATAATTTTAGCTCATTTTATAGGAGAGTGCCTAATGCAGCAGGTGGGTTGGTCCATTTTGCTAGAATGGACCTGCCCAACACATTTGCCTGAGTGATCTCTCTTCACCCATATATCTCTCCACTAAATGACTCAGGACTAGATTTAACTTGGTAGCTACACCAATCTACTTGTGTGTCAAACTACTTGCAAGCTAACCAATATTCAACAGGAATCGCCCGTGTTTGCTCACTGGTGATCTGTGTTCAAACTCCAGTGTCGGTAGCGACATTTTATTCCCATATAACAAGTTATAATGAACAAGAAACTGTGAACTGCCGTGATCGCCCGCGTCATGAAGGAACACGGTATATAAAACAAGAAAAAAGATATCGAATGCGTCTAGTTTATCCTTTCCAACCCACCGTTTTGTAGTGCCTAAATTGGGCCACACGGCCAACGTCTCGAATCAATATCCTGTATAATTGTAATAGGCCTCCGTTGCATTCAGTAGCATTAAGGGTATAATGTTTTTGAACTGAAACCTTTTAATTATCTGTGGAACACATTATGGTGCGATGGAGGATTTGTTTTGTTTTTTCTGTTTTTTTTGTTTTGTTTTTTTTTTTTTTTTTTTTTTTTTTTTTTGACCGCGCTTCCTCGGAAAGGCAACAATTAGCCGCGACTAGAGTTTACAACAAGAGATCCGCAACTAGGACAGGGTCACATGCGTGGCTTTACATGGGGGGCTGTCAATAGATCATTATCAAAACTTGCGGTCTTTCCCCCTTTCGACGTTCATATTTCACGTGAAGAAGCCATTATCTTTGCCTGGCCACACACACGCACACAAAAACGCAAGTATGCACACACACACACATACATATACAAGGGCAGCAGCTCCAGTTGTTTGAATTCTGGGATGAAGTATTTTTATTATTCATTTTTGACACGCTTTCATCACCTTTTCTTATCGTCTTACTTTTATAACAATATCGAATAAATTCACACCGTTAAGAAAAACAACGAGGCATCGGAATAAAAATGTAACTTTCAAGGAGACACGGACGCGCCTCCCATATTTGGGAAACACACAACACCAGAATTAATGTGAATACAGAAGCTTAATGATTATAAAGGATTCGTATCTGCTAACCTTAGATTATATGTTCTTATTATCCTTTTATAATCCAACAAATTGGAATTAATACTTTATGGATTTTTTTAAATATCGAAATCCATTTTTTTTAATTACATTTGGGTCTAGATAAAAGGTATAGGCATGAGGGGTATATGTAAATGTTCGTCATTAATACTTAAGTCTGTAAAAATTCCTTTGGTTCAAGGACACGAGTCTATATGTCAATATTCGTCATTTATACTTGATTCTATAAGAATTTCCATAGTTCAAGGATAGGTAAATACACGAGACAATAGGTAAATATTCGTCATTTTATTTGAGTCTGTAAGAATTTCCATGGTTCAAGAATAGGTAAATACAAGAGACAATAGGTAAATACACGAGACAATAGATAAATATTCGTCATTTATACTTGATTCTATAAGAATTTCCATAATTCAAAGATAGGTAAATACAGGAGACAATAGGTAAATATTCGTCATTTATACTTGATTCTATAAGAATTTCCATAGTTCAAGGATAGGTAAATACACGAGACAATAGGTAAATATTCGTCATTTTATTTGAGTCTGTAAGAATTTCCATGGTTCAAGAATAGGTAAATACAAGAGACAATAGGTAAATACACGAGACAATAGATAAATATTCGTCATTTATACTTGATTCTATAAGAATTTCCATGATTCAAAGATAGGTAAATACATGAGACAATAGGTAAATATACGACATTTATCCTTGAGTCTATAAAAGTTAACTTGGTTCTGGGATAGGTAAATACACGAGCCTATAGGTAAATATTCGTCATTTTATTTGAGTCTATAAGAATTTCCTTGTTTTAAGGATATGTAAATACACGTGTCTATAGGTAAATATTCGAATCTACAGGTAAATATTCGAATCTATAGGTAAATATAAAGTCATTTATATTTGAGGGCATAAACATTTAGTTCGTTCGGGGATAGGTCAATATTGGTCAGTTATATCTGAATCGATAAACATTTACTTTTTTCGGGTATAGGTGAATGTTAGTCGTTTGGATTTGAGTCCATAAACATTTATTTTTTATGAGTATAGCTCAATACTTGAGATTATCGGTAAATTTAGAGAAAATGGCGAAACAATGAAAGCGTTTAACAAAGTAAACCAAAAATAAAGAATACGAATAAAAATAGAGCCTTTTAAATTGAATGTTACGAACGTCGGAATTGGACTCTATTCGTTCTCATTTTACATATATATATATATATATATATATATATATATATATATATATATATTTGGTTGGATAGATGTGAGTTTGTGACCCTGGGTTTCACGCTTTAGCGATCGTCAGACAAACTCTAATAAGTACCTTGCATATAATATATAAATAATTATACATATATATATTTATTTATATTTATATACACTTTTCATATATATATATATATATATATATATATATATATATATATATATATATATATATATATATATATATACAAGTATATAATTGGTGTATACGGAATGAATACCAATAACCAAGAATTACTATTCTTAAAAGAGTGCTCAATACAAAGTAGAGCAGATATAATTATTTATTGGTTAGAATAAATTCTTTTTTAATATTACCCGTATTTTAAAGAGTTGAATAGCTATTATAACATGACTTCGTTGTCAAGCTTTTTGAATTTTCCTATACTTGTATTTTGATTGGTCATTCTAGCTTTTGTAACAACGTTTTCTCCTTGCGAAGGATCGTTAATTAATTTGAAACTTTTAAAACCATTTATTTTACATTCAATATCATTACTTGATAAGACACCGGGAGTGTTGAAACAAAATGGCTATTTTTGTAGTGATTTTATAACATATTTATGTTATAATTTTTTTTTTAATAATTATATATATATATATATATATATATATATATATATGATGAGATAAAGAACAAATGGGAAAGATAAAGATAAAATGAAGACCACATGGGAAACGTATATCAATATGTTTTACTTTTATTTAAGCTTCTTCAGAATGAAAAGTGTCAGATTGCTATACTTTTCCTATATGTTCCTTATCATCCTGTCGGATTCCGATCCATATTTGATATGCATTTAATCCTTAACTTATTTATATATATTGTTTATTATTATTATTATTATCATTTTCTTTGATTTCTGGCGTTTACACATTTCTTTCCGGGTCCCGCCCAGGGACCTAGGGTTAGAAATGGCGTCATGACACTTTCCACTGACAAAAAAAAAAAAAAAAAAAATTAAATTACATAGATAAAGCCCTTCGTAAGGTGTGGGCTGTACTTGTCAGAACAATTTTTTGTATCTCCTTGAGGCATGGACTTCCAGGAATCCCTTCAATTAGTCTACTGCAATCTTTTCCAACCAGTCCTAGGGCTCCAACTACAACAGAGATTGTTGATGTTCCCATATGCCACATTTTCGAGATTTCTATTTCAAGGTCCTTGTACTTTGACAACTTTTTGAATATATTCAAAGATACATTGCAGTCAGCAGGGACTGCCATATCAATAAGGAGGCACCGTTATTGTTTGTGGTCTTTAATAACAATATCTGGGCGGTTGGCCTTGATTGTTCTGTCAGTGTGTATTTTGTAATCCCATAGAATTGTAACAGGTTATTATTATTATTATTATTATTATTATTATTATTTAGCTGCATCTTATTGAATTATTTATATTATTTTTTCACTCTTTAAAAAGTCTATTTTCTTTTAAACGTACATACAGAGATTATATTTATATACAACATAATCTCTTGCATAATGTCAAATCCTACATTTGTATGCAAAAATAATTATATAATAATTACTATGCATGTAAGGTTTTGTGGTTGTGCAATACAGCTTATTGTAGATTCAGATTATTAGATTATTCAGAAGCCAGTGCAAACCCGGGGTATAGTTTGTAATGAATCGCTAATTTGAACATTAATAATACATGTTGTATCTTTATGTGGTCTTATGAAGAATTGATCAGCATTCTGATTTGGATATGGAATATGGTTTGGATTGACGAATCTGAGAGCCGAGTTCGAATTCCAGTCGAATCCATTACATACGTGCTTGGGAAAGGTATGAATCCTCTTCTTCTCCCCCCCCCCAGCTATGGGTAAATAGCAAGACACACCGGGTTCTATCGCCTTGACTGAAAGATACATGATCGCCTAAGCGTGTATCACGCATAGCACATAACTAACACACACACACACACACACACACACACACACACACACACACACACACATATATATATATATATATATATATATATATATATATATGAGGTTGTGCAATACATCTTATTGTAGTGATTTCAGAAGCCAGTCTAAACTAGGATGTATTTGATATTTAATACAGGAGGATAGTTGTAATGCTTCGCCAATTTCGACATTAATAATATATGTGGTATCTTTATGTGATCTCATGAGGAATTGATCAGTATTCTGATTAGGATATACTGAATTGTAACCTTTTTTAGTTTGAATCCATTTTTCTTCATCTTATATACTATTTTCATGAATGACCTCAACTTGGTTCTAATCTGGATATTCAAGTTTATATATATATATATATATATATATATATATATATATATATATATATATATACTCATTTGCATGGATATGTGTTTGCGACCCTGGATTTCACGTCTTTGCGGCCATGATGATTGCGATCGCGTGAAACGCAGGGTCACAAACTCATATCCATGCAACTAAATATGTTAGCTCTATCAATTATATTGAGCACTTTCAAATAAGCACCGCGCATATATACTATATATAGAAATTATACACACACACACAGACATATATATATATATATATATATGTGTGTGTGTGTGTGTGTGTGTGTGTATGTATATTGATGCATGTTTCATTAAATAATATAGAAAAGTTTTGTCTATTTTAAGTAAGTTCCTTTCATATTTTCTGATAAGCTTAATAACATTATCATTGAAAGACAAAAAGAATTTACCATATTGATACATGTTTAAATCCAATCTAAGCTTTCGTCTTACATAAGCCATTATCAAAGATGACGATTACATTTCAATATATCAAACAATACACGGACGAAACAATAATGATAGTTTTTCTTGCATGAAAATTTCAAAGCAATTATATATATATATATATATATATATATATATATATATATATATACTGAGTGACAATAAAGTCACTATACAGTCATTATACAGTTACTTACAATAACAATTAAGATAAAGCAATTAATCCACTGTCCAGAAAATTTATTATTAAAATGGTTCCGATTAATTCTGGTTAATAACAAAATGCTATGGTAAACAATAGTAAATTAATTATCGATATTGTTTGAACTGCAAGCCACCTGCTTCAATGCTTTGCTTTTTTGTTATTAGTAACTGCGGAGTGACTTTATTGCCACCCTGTATATATATATATATATATATATAGATAGATAGATAGATAGATAGATAGATAGATAGATAGATAGATAGAGAATATATAATATAAAATGCTCAAACATTAATATTCCTTGTTTATAATTTATTACATTGGAATCGTAATCACGATCCAATTCATCAGACCTACAAATTCAAATATATATATATATATATATATATATATATATATATATATATATATATATATATATATAACTATAAAAGTGAACATAGAAGTCAACACTTAGAGGCAACAGTCTGTTTCATACCACGAGTGCTCTGACGATTGCATCTAACATGAAACAGACTGTCGCCTCTAAGTGTTGAGTTCTATGTTCACTTTTTATATTTACACACGCTCTATCTCTGATATTGAGCACTTTACCCCATAAATATAGCACATCTTAAAAACTTTATTTCCACCGTGTATATATATATATATATATATATATATATATATATATATATATATATATATATATATATATATACACACGGTGGAAATAAAATCACTATGCAGTTACTTTACAATAACATTTAAGACTAATCAATTAATCAACAGTTCAGAAATTTAATTTTAAAATGGTTCTGCTTAATTCTGGTTAATAACAATAAAATGCTATGGTAAACAATTGTAAATTTATTACCGATACTGTTCGAATTGCGAGCCACCTTCTTCAATTATTTACTTTTTTATTATAAGTATCTGTGTACTGACTTTATTGCCACCCTGTATATATATATGGTAATGATAGTCGTTTCCTTATAAGGAAACATTTGTCATTTATTCATTGTGCGAGCAGCCAGTGCTAGTTTCGACTGAAATTCATAAAACCTTTCTTTTCAAACATTTTTTCTCAAGTCCAGGAACTGTTGTCGCTATGTAAGATATACCACACACACACACACACACATATATATATATATATATATATTATATTTATATATATATATATATATATATATATATATATATATAAGATAAATATACTGAAAAATTCTAAGATAACTATGAAGCAAGTGGAAGATAGTGTTAGGATATCCGCTCCCCACAAAGCAAACAACTCGGCCTGATACGCCAGGGTAATGCCGTTCCCCTCCACTGAATAACTATGTCATTCGACGTTTTGTTTGAGCGCTCCACACATCCCTTATGTTAATTGAGTCGTATTCCAGTATTGAGCCGCCGGTTCCGAGAGGTCAAATGCCGTGAATGAGGCATTCAACTCGAATTACATGGATGTAGAGGAAAACCTTTAATAAAATGACTGTTGGTGAAGGGATGGATGTCGATGAATCTCGGCAAAGGGGTGAGGGCGGTACCAGAAACTAGGAAAAGGAGAAAAGGGTTTGCTGATAAAAGGGAAGAAAGATTAACTTTTTTTTTTTTTCACTAGTATTTCTGTCGTCTCAAATTTAATTGCTTTTCAGCACAACTACACGCGGGTAAGCGAGAGTGGTGTAATGGATAAAGGCTCTGAGAGTCGAGTTCGAATTCCAATCGGGTTCGTTACTTTACGAGCAAATATTCTTGGGGAAGGTATGAATCTATCTACCCTACCCCCACCCACCAGCTATGGTTTAAATAGTAGAACAGACTGGGCCATATAGCCTTGGTTGGCAACTAGTCTACCGTAGAAAAATAACTGCAACCTACTGCGGAAAATTTTTTTCTGCGTAGTCAGTAATGAATGAAAATTGAAATGATCGCCTAAGCGTGTATCATGTATGGGGCTGAATAGACTGGCTGATTCATGAGTCCATTAGCCTTGGTTGGCAACCAGTCTACGGCAGAAAAAAAACGGCCACCTACTGCGGGAAAATCTTCTGCCCGGAAAGGGATGTGATCGCTCAATCGTGGATCAAGTATGGCGCTTGACTGATCCAGGAGATGTATAGCCTTGGTTGGCAACAAGTCTATCGCAGAAAGATACGGCAACCTACTACGGGAAAAAAACGTCTGCTTCGAAATCGAAAGAGACATGATCGCCTAAGCGTGTATCGCGCATGGCAACAACTGACTGACTGATCCACGAGTCCTATAGCCTTGGTTGGCAACCAGTCTACCGCAGAAAGAAACGGTCACCTACCGCGGGAAAATCTTCTGTCTGGCTAGTCATTAATAGAAAGGGACGTGATTGCTCAATCTTGGATCAAGTATGGCGCTTAAATGATTGACTGATCCAAGGGTTCTGCAGCCTTGGTTGGCAACCAGTCTATCGCAGAAAGAAATGACAAACTGCTGCGGGAAAATCTTCTGCCTCGTCAAGAGACATGATCGCCCAAGAGTATATAGCGTTTAACACTTAACTGACTGACTGATTCAAGGCTTCTGTAGCCTTGGTTGACAACCAGTCTACCGCAGTAAGAAACGGCAACCTACTGCGGGAATATATTATGCCTAAACAGTCATGAATCGAAAAAGATATGATCACTCAATTTTGTATCATGTATGGTGCTTAACTGACTGACTGACACGATCTATGCCCATCAGTAAACAGTGCGTATCCGAAATAAACTAAACGCTGAAAGCGAGAATCGAACTCGCACACTTTTTATATCGAGAAGTTTTATTTCACGCGATGAACAACAAGCAAAATTAAAATGAAAGAAACACTAGTAAAAATTAATTATGGACGGCAATGCTTCTTCTGATAACAAAATTCAGGATAAAATAACTACCAGTGTATATAAATTAAGTAAAATTATGAGGAAAGAAATACTAGTAAAAAATTAAGCTGACTATGTTTTGTACTGATTACCTCCATCTTGTCTACCAAGACGCCCGCTAGGTGTCGTTTTATTACGGAATATGAAAGGAAGGACATCTCATCTCTCTTTTTTTGTTGTTCAAGCAGGAAGAGGATGAGATGGGTAACAGATGTGGCCAGTCTGAGGAAACTTAATCGCCCGGCAAAACGATTATTTAATTTCAAACAAACTAGATGAACATTTCTCAGAGGCAGACACAAGCTAAGAGTAAGAAAATATAACTGATTTTATTTCTTTTTCTTTTTTAACTGTCTGTATACACGTAAATAGAAGTTTCTCTTTCTCTTCTTTGGTGAGCTAGGTTGTTCTTCATATAAATATTCAAAATTTCAAAACGTGTCTTTCCTAATGAGCAACGGGTCGTTACTCCTTTTGCGACAATCTGATTGGCTAACCGCAACTTTTTTCATTACAGACCCGTAGCACCTCATTCGCTACAGTCCTGTCTGATAATAAAATTCAAGATAATATTACTACGACTAATACTACAACTGAAAATAAATCATGCAAAATGAAACTGAAAGAAGTACTCGTCAAAACTGGTTAATGGTTGACATTATTCAATCTAATAATAAAAGGTAAATATTCAAGATCATATCACTATTAATGCTGTTATATAGGAATAAAGTGTCCCTGTCAACACTTGAGTTTGAACATAGATCGCCAGTGAGCAAACATAGGCGATCTCATTAATAAATTAAGTAGATCACGTGACCAGAGGAGAAACACATAAGTTGGAAGTCGCGTGATGTCTAAAGGATCTCTGTTTCTAGTCTATCCTCTAATACTATTCGTATCGTTATTTCTATTCGATCCTCCATTACTATATTGACCGCTATTCTCTACTCTCTTCTCTATAGTATTTCTCTATTCGGATCACTATACGGATTACTATTCGAGCGAGTATTATCGAGCAAGTACTAAAGGATGTTCCAATAACTTAGACAAATTTTAAATGTGAATTAAGTTTAAGCGTCTAATGATTTTTTCTTTTTCTTTCAGATTCAACAACTTAAGTCTTTGGCAATCTTAATCATGGAAAAATTAACAATCAAACAACATGTTAAAGTTATCGAAGCCTATTAAGAAAATGGACGTTCAAACAGAAATGAATTTCGCGAACTTTGAGAATTTTTGGTCCACATAATCGACCAACCGAGAGTGCAATTAGAAACGATGTAACGTTGTTGTGGAGAGGTTCAATCCCTGTACGCGATGACGAATAGCGGTGTCTGGATTTTCGGTCACATTCTCGTACCCTGCAGCAATGTTTTCAGCTGAACGGCATAAATTCATTCTCATGAATTGTTCCATGACAAAGCAATTTCTGCCTGTAGGCAAAAGAAATAAAACAATAATGCATATTTATATATTAGAGCAAAGTAATGTATATTCCAATAACTTGGACCGATTTTAAATGTGAATTAAGTGTCAAATCATTTTTTTCTTTTTCCTTTAAATTTAATAACTAAAGTCTTTGGCAATTTCAGCCATGGAAAATGCAACGAGAAGTTCCCAGGTCGCATCATCTCTTGAAACAGGCAAAGTCAATTGGCCACCACGATCTTGCGACTTGACGCCTTTAGATTTCTTCCTTTGGGTTCATCTCAAAAGTAAGGTCTATGCCAACAAGCCAACAACAATTCAGCAGCTGAAGGATGAGATAATAAGGCATATTGGTGAGATCGAGGAGAAACTATACAGAGACGTCATCAAAGATTTTGACCATCGAATGGAGGTGTGCCGCCGAAGCCTTGGCGGACATTTGGGCGATATTATTTTTCACACATAATTACCATGACTTAAATAACATGATCCAATAGATAAATAAATAAATTTTCACCAATAACACTGATTTATTTACTGCTGACTTTGATCCGTCTTAATGAAACACCCTACTGCGAGTGCTATTCGAAGACCTCTGACACCAGTATTGTTCAACGACGTTACTATTGTTGTGCTTGCGATTCCAAAGTCTCTACTATAAACGTGCATTACAAAAGTGACAACGAGTATTCGTTGATATCACAATAGTGGCAACGAGTGTGCGTTGACATCACAAAAAATGCTATCAATGTAATAAAAAGCAAGTGGTTGGTTGGTTCGTTTTTAACGGCATATTGTTGTAGCATATCTACAGATGATAATGAGTATGTCTCCATTCACATAATACGGTAGTAAATACTGTATGTTGGTCTGCAGTTGGAGATCTGTCTCCAGTTGTGCTGATCAAACTCTTTGCCTACGAGCAGAGAGGATCCCCAGACGAGGCTATGTCGAAGGGAAGAGTTTCGTCTCAGGAAACAACAACCCGACCCCGTTTTATACGGGATCTACGAAAATTTTTAACCGAGCCTACGAGCTCGGAATCTCACTTTATATTCGGCCTTGTGCCATATCTAACCGCGTGCAGTGGTTGGTAGATATCCTGCAGTTGGAGATTCGTCTCCAGCTGTACTGGTCAAACTTCCTGCCTCTGCGGGCAGAGAGAATCCCTTGACGACACTCTGCTCTTCGACAAAGCCTCGTCTCGGGAAACAGCTACCCGACCCCGTTATATACGGGGTCTACAGGGAATTTTTAGCCGAGCCTACGGACTCGGATGCCCCACATTAAATTCGGCCTTGTGACACACCTGGCTGCATGGGGCGGTTGGTAGATATCCTGCAGTTGGTGATTCCCAGACGAGGCTATGCCGAAGGACGGAGTCTCATCTCGGGAAAACAGCTACACGACCCGGTTTTATACGGGGTATACGGGGAATTTTAACCGAGTCTACGAGCTCGGATACCTAACGTTAAATTCGGCCTTGTGCCACATCTGACCGTGTGGGACGGTTGCTAGATATTCCGTAGTTAGAGATTCATTGTAGAATTCACTTGACTCACTTCTAGCAGTTGACTACTTCTACGCGCGGCTGGCGAATCATATATGTGTTGTTCGTGTCCTAAGTATTATTGTTCATTACCAACCTTCGAGCGATTATTCTATTCAGTAACCTTCCCTAGATTACAACACATATCGATCTCAATGGTTTATTTATGCCGAAATCTAAATATTTTGTACGTAATTTGATGCTTTCACATACGGCTAATTTGTAAATAATTTTAAAACTGGCCGTTCTGCTTGCAGTGTGCACCAAACTCCAAAGAGCAGTGATCCGAATCTGCAGAGAGCATGCTACCTTATCGGTGATTACTCCTCGGTCCGCCATTACCATCTTACGAGCTTACTGAATCTGCTCGTCAGTGACGGTGGTCGACGGGCAGCCTCCTGTCCACCTTCGGGCGTCACGCTTGACCGGCCATTTTAAAACTTCTCGATCCACTCATACCTGCTTTTACGCGGCAGTACACTGTCGCCATATTATGTTAAAAGCCTGCTATGAATTTCAGCCGCTGACATACCTTTCGACCAGAGAAATTCGGATCGCTGTTCTTTGTTCCTCCTCCGCGCACTGCTAGGGGAGCGGCTATGTTAACACTGTAACAGCAACAAGAAAACAGATGCGATCAAGCTCAAACTTCGATCACGTGACCACAGTAGTTTCAACTAAAGGCTTTTCCAATAGCGCTTCTTTCTTTTTCTTTCAGATTTGGCGGACAATTGGACGATATTATTTTTTACACATAATTGCCATGACTTAAATAACATAATCCAATAGAGAAATAAATAAATTTTCACCAATAACGCTGATTTATTTACTTCTGACTTTCATCCATCTTAATGAAACACCCGGATATATATTCCGTCTTAATGAAACACCCTTTATAAGCACGCATGAGCAGAAGGCAGTGTTGCAAACCTAATGATTTTTTATTTACCCGTGTAGATTCTACCGAGAAATGATAACAAAGAAAAAGAGCAAAGACATTTTTACCCTTAAATAAAAAAAAATATTATTATCGATATCTTTTGCACATTTCTCGTGATCGATAAGCTTTCAAGGATTTTATGAAGGGATCAATAATCTAAAACGTTTTGTCGCCTGAATTGTTGCTATACTCACTACTCTAACAAATTGGACCAGCTTACTAACTATTGGGCTAAGTCGAGACCGAGTGAATTTTTAGGGACCTACACTGTCTTTCCACTTTTTACCATCGTCATGTTACCGTTTAATGTTACAGAATTGTAAAAAGAGACACAAGTGGACGAATTCAACGGGAAATCAACAACATCGTGTACATGAACGATCAAAAACTATTTGCAAGAAACAAAAGCGGACTAGAAAGAATTAATCCAAGCACATAATTGGAAATAGAGAAACATGGGATGTTAGTCACGCGCAGGGATAGGGGAAACATATATCAATAAAAGGTATTGGATTACAAGGCATTAAAGTTAGAAATAAGAATACTGGAAAACTAGTCAATACAAGAGGAAGTAATGAAAGACATTTTAGAAACATGCTTAAATGACAATAACCTAGTCAAGAGAATAAAAAACATCGACCGTTTCCAGAACTAGTTATAATGGACCTGTTGGATATACCAGGCGTATGTGGGTAGCCTTAATAGTCACTGTCGTAGGTAGAGATATTTACCTCAACGTTAAAAGCAAAAAATAAAGAACAGCTAGAGAGGCTGGAAGAACATAAATGAAAGTTTAATTTTATACAAAGAAAACATGCTAAGTACAGATATGTGTTATGTGTCTTCTCCCCAACCCTCTAAAGGAAAGCTAGCGAATATTGCAAAAATCTGTCCTTATTCAGAAATCCAACATGTCATCTTGCAAGATATTGTTATTTTTGACGCCACGAAAGTGTTTTCTCTTCCATGGTTTTTACTCACAATATTTTCTGTACAGACAAGCGCGTCTCTGATTGGCTATTAACGGTCTCATGACTAGCAAAGCGCGGTGCATGCTTATGAAAGAAGATGAATGGAAGTTAAACAAAGATACTCTTTCAAAATAGAACGAGAAAGAACATTTTAAAAAAGGTAAATCCAAAGCCTTACTCCCAGAGATAACAATAGCAGACTCTTGGTAGAGGGAAAAGACGGAGGAAGAGACTCCATCAACATAGAAGAATGTGTTGCCATAAATGATCCGTTTGGGGAATGAAACGTAATTATGTCACATGAAGAAGCAATACTGCTGATAAAGGGACAAATGAATTATTTTAAGCTCTCCTAATTTCTTGGGTAGCTGTGCTGGTCAAATTCTCTTCTTCCGGACAAAGAGAATCCCCAGACGAGGCTATGTCAATGAAGGACAGTCTTGTCTCGGGAAAGAGGTACCCGACCCCGTTTTATACAGGAAATTTTTGGGCGAGCCTTCGGGCTCGGATACACCACATTAAATTTGGCCTTGTACCACATCTGACCGCCTGGAGCAGTTGGTAGATATCCTGAAGTTAGAGATTCGTCTCCAGTTGTGCAGCTCAATCTCTCTGCCTCCGGAAAGAGAGGATTCCTAGACGAGGCTATGGTCTCGGGAAACAGCTACCCGACCCCGTTTTATAAGGAGTCTACGGGGAATTTTTGGCTGAGCCTACGGGCTCGGATGCCACGCATTAAATTCGGCCTTGTGCCACATCTGACCGCGTGGAGCGATTGGTAGATATCCTGCAGTTGGAGATTCATTGTTTGATTCACTTGACTCACTTCCAGCAACTGACTACTTCTGCGCGCCGCTGGCGAATCTTATATGCGTTGTTCATGTCCTAAGTATTATCGTTCATTACTAACCTTTGTGTGATTATTCTATTCAGTAACCTTCCCTAGGTTAAAACACACACAAAAAACGTCAATATATATATTTGGTTTATTATATATATTGAAGATTATTGTGGCAAGTCTTTCAATAGTCAGGAAAAAAATCGTGAATTTAACAATTTCTATGGTCACTCAGGGTCATCTATTTACAGTGCATGATTGAACAAAATTATTTATTTATCTGTTGTTATTAAATTGACTATTGATTTTGGGGGATTATTTGCCAGGGGTGTAAAGTAATTTTTCATGGTTAAGTGTAATTGACAAAATTCTCAACAAGCAGAAGTAATTAAGTTCTTAATGACCAATAAGAAGAAAAAGCAAAGTGCAAAATAATACTAAACAAACACTTTATATGCAAGTCAAATCTAAACAAAGCAAGATTAGTTAGACAAAAAGTTTGCAAAAAAAATGTGTACGTACGCAAAAGGGTTACAGTCAATTAGTTGTAGCGTTCTGTCTTCAAGACAAGAAAGAACAAGAATATAGTGGGTGAGACCAAGAATTGTCCATTTTTATTTGTTACGAAGAAATCCCAGCATGCATCTGTAGGATTTATCTATAAATTTGTGGAGGGGTTTTCTTAGAAGACATTCTCAGAGATTGGAACCAGCATTACTACTCTCACACTGTAAACACATATAGTCATTTCGAAACTAAAACGTCATCAGATTAAAGTTTAACAGCAGCGGTAATAGAAATGTTATTCGTAGCAGCTGCCAGCGAACACACAAACTCAGTAGAGCCCATTTTGTGTTGACATCTTTACAGTATCCTTCATCTCTCTGCGCTTTTTTTAGCGTGACAGAACGTAGTATTTCTGATTTAATTTCGCCTTATACTTAAACAGCTGGACGGTGATGTAATGAATACGATAGGCTCCACTTAA
This sequence comes from Acanthosepion pharaonis, assembly GCA_903632075.3. Classification (NCBI taxonomy): domain Eukaryota; kingdom Metazoa; phylum Mollusca; class Cephalopoda; order Sepiida; family Sepiidae; genus Acanthosepion; species Acanthosepion pharaonis. The sequence goes on from CAHIKZ030003496.1 coordinate 1,213,535, forward strand.
TTTTATATACCTGTTTATTCTAGCATGAAATCAAACCAAGCAAATAAGCAAGAGAAATGACAAGGATCCATGTCCTTCTGAAAAGTTTCGAGTGCTGGTGGTAGGATTCTCCTGTACCTCGCATTTTCATGCGTCATGAATTCTGGGCTTTATTTCACGGGACAAATCGAACAGCTTAGATTTCGTAAACCGTAGAAACAAAACTAGTTCCGTTTTGGCTTTTTTTTTTTCTTTTTCTTGCTTGTTTTCGAGTCTCTTGCAATTCATTTTTTTACACATTTAGCTGTAACTCAAATCCATGACTGGCTTAGCATCAAGGTATTTTTCCTTTGATTTGAGGTGTGTACTCATTTCTTTCCGGGCCTCGACCAGAGACCTATGGTCAGAAATGCTATCTGGACATTTTCCACTGAGCCATTTAAAAAACTAAAATAAAAATCACACATATTTTACATAGATAAAGCCCTTCGTAAGGTGTGGGCTGTACTCGGGAGAACAATTTTTCGAATTTCTTTAAGGCATGGGCCGCCAGGAATGCCTTCAATTAGTCTACTGGAAACGTTTCCAGTCAATCCGAGTGCTCCAACTACAACTGGAATTACTGATATCCCCGTGTGCCACATTTTTGAGATTTCGATTTCAAAATCCTTGTATTTTGATAGTTTTTTTGAAGGTATGCATGGACTGCTATATCAAGAAGGTTCTTTTTGTGCTTGCGGTCTCTAATAAAGATGTCTGGGCGATTAGCTTTGATTGTTCTGTTTGTGTGTATTGTGAAGTCCCATCCATAATATTGTTACAGGTCCTATTTCCGTAACCGGGTCTGGGTGGGGGTTGTGTGTTGTTGTTGTTGTTATTATTATTATTATTATTAATCAGTGTTTTTTCTTCATACCCTGCTTACTCATGGAGTTCAGGCCATCCCTTGGACGATGTTACCATAAGCGTGTGAGAGGTTTAATTGATGGGTAGTTTCCTCATTAATATATGAGCAGTAGAGAAGAATATAATCCTATGAATTTCGTTTTATCTTGATTTTGTCGAAGATTTTCTTACTATATTTTCCATCTTTTTTTTCTTTTTTTTTTACTAGACAGAGTGCTCCTATTAAGATTTTAATGTTGCTGGTTTTCACGTCCCATACTTTCTCAATTGCTATTTGTATATTTCTTTTATATATATATATATATATATATATATATATATATATATATATATATATTGATGGCTGTTTCATTAAATAATATAGACAAGTTTTGTTTATTTATTTTAAGTAAGTTCCTTCCATACTGTCTGATAAGCTGAAATCATAGATAGGATTAACAAACATGTATCAATATGGTGATTTCTTTTCGTCTTTCAATGATAATGTTATTAAGCTTATCAGACAATATGAAAGGAACTTAAAATAAATAGACAAAACTTGTCTATACAATTTAATGAAACATGCATCAATAAAAATTGCTGTCTAAATACACACAATATATATATATATATATTTATACATACATATATATATATATATATATATACGGACAGTTTTTTTACAATTTTCAAGATGTTTCTTGCCTGACCTTTACTGCTATATCAAGTGCCTCGGTCTTAATTTTATTATCAGTTTCCTCTCTCACAATAAGTTCTTTGTCTTGGATTTTATATTGCTTACAAATTGTTCAGTAGAGATAGGCATTTACTTTGGTGTCTCTATTTATATATGCTGTTTTGACCAATTCTGGGAATCCAGTGACTAGATGTTTGTTGGTTTTTATTGCATAATCTGCACAAGATTTTGTTTCTATAGAAATTGGCCTTAATGCACAAGTTTTGAGCAGCAATAAAGAAAAAAAAATTTAGGCCGGTTGTCCTCATCTTCATCCTTCACTTGGTTAATGCACTTTGAGAAATATTATTCATGGGTCCTTACCTATAACTACAGAATGAACTCTTCCTAACACTATGTATACTACGCCTCTCAAGAGAGAGGGACGAATCAAGCCGATCTTTTCGACTTGACGGTCGAACTCTCTGCTTTTGAGCAGAAAGGAACCCGGACGAGGTTCCGCCGAAGGGCAGAATCTCGTTCGGGGTGAATGACCTACCCTGATCTCGTTTTTACGAGTTATACGGGCATATTTTTGGCTGAGCCTACGGGCTCAGGAAACCCACGATAAAAATGACCTTGTGTCGCATGCAACCCTCGTGGGGGTGGCTAGATACTGAATCAAGCCGATCTTTTTCGACTTGACGGTCGAACTCTCTGCTTTTCAGCAGAAAGGAACCCGGACGAGGTTCCGCCGAAGGGCAGAGTCTCGTTCGGGGTGAATGACCTACCCTGATCTCGTTTTTACGAGTCATACGGGCATATTTTTGGCTGAGCCTACGGGCTCAGGAAACCCACGATAAAAATGACCTTGTGTCGCATGCAACCCTCGTGGGGGGTGGCTAGATACCGAATCGAGCCGAGCTTCTCGGCTTGACGGTCGAACTCTCTGCCTCTGAGCAGAGAGGAACCCGGACGAGGCTCCGCCGAAGGGCAGAGTCTCGTTCGGGGATGTTGACCAACCTGATCCCGTTTATACGGGTTCTACGGGCATTTTTTTGCCGAGTCTACGGGCTCGGGAAACCCACGTAAAAACTCGGCCTTGTGCCACATGCAACCCTCGTGGAGGGGGGGGCTAGATACCGAATCGAGCCGAGCTTCTCAGCTTGACGGTCGAACTCTCTGCCTCTGAGCAGAGAGGAACCCGGACGAGGCTCCGCCGAAGGGCAGAGTCTCGTTCGGGGAGGTTGACCAACCTGATCCCGTTTATACGGGTTCTACGGGCATATTTTGGCCGAGCCTACGGGCTCGGGAAACCCACGTTAAACTCGGTCTTGTGCCACATGCAACCCTCGTGGTGGGGGTGGCTAGATATCGAAGCGAGTCAAGCCGATAGTAGTTCACTCCAAACCAGACTGACAGTCATACTAACACCTTCCACATCTTGTATTATTATTTCGTGTAATATACCTTCGTTATCTCTACTCTTGTGTTCGTGTTGTTCTTCCTTGGTCCTAACCTGGACCATAACAATTATTATTATTATTATTATCTTAGATATAACTGTGTGTGTCCCTCCCTTCGTTAGTGCACAGGACTGTCACGCCCTGCCAGTATCGCATGAATAATGGACTAGTCAGTTTTGGTCAAGTGTAAAGAAGGGAAAAGACATTACTTGGTTTCAGTGAAAGAAAGAAAGAAAGAAAGAAAGAAAGAAAGAAAGAATCAGATTAAGCTGATAATAACAGATACAGCACTTTGATCTTAGCCAAAAGGCCGAGAAGCGACTGTATTTTCTTGCCGCCCCACGCTGGCAAGATGTGAAACAAGGTTAATTTAATGTGGGAAGCTGGACGCGTTGCCAGGTCGAAAAATAGCCCAGTCCCCGCGAAACTGTCGGTTGCGCTGGCATCGGTATTACTAGTGGTGCCCCGGCTCTCTTTAGTGCCATGAGGGAGATACCGCTGTTCCCCAAGTCCGCAGACAGAAACACAACTGAGAGTTTATCCGCCCGAGGGCATATACTACACTTTGATCCCAGCCAAAAGCCGAGAAGTATGGCGACCGCGATAAAAGCGACATTTTTCAGGCGCACGGTATCGAACGACGAAAATTGAGTAAGGCAATCGCCAAAAATCCAATTACCATAAATAAAATAAGATCGTCTATTGAATTATTTTAAAATTATTATTAAGAGAAATGGCCATAAGACATTGTTCGTAATAATAACAAGCCAAATGTTCATTTGGCTAGTTATTATTATTATCATTATTATTAATATTAATGTCCCAGATAAGATCTTAATACCTAGTAACTAATGCCTGAATAGCTAATCACAAAAAGAAACCTTAAGTATACTGAAATTTTCCTCTAACTCTAAGTGATTTTTCGTACCGGTCTTAAGAGGCTTTCTTCTTTTTTTTTTTTTTTTTTTTGCAGTAAGGTTCCCCCTGTACAAGGCCCGGGAGTCACTCAAGCTAGAGGGTTACGTTAAAGGGTAGTTTATATGGACAGGACGGGAAAAGAGCAGTCAACTCTAGACTTGAACATGTTAAGATTGTAGCGACTAGGAAAACACCCCCTAGGAGTTTGTTCCGCAGAGCAGTTGTTCGAAGAAAGTAGCTGTTATTTGTCATTGATGAAATACGGAGTGAATGTGGTTGGTTTGCCACAATGTAAGTGGAATGGCGGGTCCTAGCCGTGAAGGTTAGACCTGACGGAACCAAGGATTGTAGTTTGTCTGAGCACTTTCCAGGGAAGTAGCGATAGAGCAATGAGAGGCTTGTCACATCCCGCCTGTAAGGGAAAGGTTAGAGGGTGGAAAATAATTCTTCTCTAACAAGGAATCAGAGACAATTTTGAAGTCTATCACGACAAGAAAGCAAGGGCTGGGTAGTTCCCGCCCAAATATGACAACAGTACTCCATTTTGGGCCGTACATTCAAAGGCAGATAGAAAAATTAATAAAACTTTAATGAACATTTTCGACAATATAAAATTTATCTAAATTGTGTTAATTCCTATGATGAAGAAATGAGTTTGTATATAATATACTGATCATGTTATTATTATTATTATTATTAATATTATTGTTGTTATTTTATTTCCTTTCATTTTTAGTGTATATTCATTTTTTTCCGGGTCCCGCCCAGAGACCTAAGATAAAAAATGGCATCATGACATTTTCCACTGAGCAATTTAAAGACAAAAAAAACAACATTTATTTTACATAGTTAAAGCCCTCCGTAAGGTGTGGGCTGTACTAGTAAGAACATTTTTTTTGTATTTCTTTAAAGCATGTGCTGCCTGGAATCCCTTCAATTAGTCTACTGAAATCGTTTCCAATCAATCTGAGGGCTCCAACTACAACAAGAATTGTTGATGTTCGCCTGTGCCACATTAATTATTATTATTGGCAGGAGTTTTTTTTTATCATTTCACAGTAATGCTACTAAGACACAAGGGGCAAGGGGTTAATGGGTGTGAAAGAATAAGAAAAAAGAAGAGTAATCAGGAGGGTAATAGATAACGATTGACAATGCATTAAAATTTTGGAAAATCAAAGTTGATTGAAAAGCATGGAACCGGAAGAGAGTTCCACAAGCTAGAAGTGCGATAAAAGAAACTGTTAGCATAGAACTTGCGGTTACATCTAGCCAAATCTACTGTAAATTGATGAGATATTGTTGCCAATCTAGTACTGTGCTGAAATTCATAAAGTCTAGGCGCCATAACAAAGAGTTCACCAGAACAAGTACCGCTATACCGGTGGTCAGGGCAAAAAGGGTGGAATTCAAAGCCACCGGTTGAACAGTGGTAGAGAAAAATGACGTAATGCCCAGCCACCGGTTGAACAGTGGTAAAGAAAAATGACGTAATGCCCAGCCACCGGTTGAACAGTGGTAGAGAAAAATGACGTAATGCCCAGCCACCGGTTGAAAGGTGGTAGAGAAAAATGACTTAATGCCCAGCTACAGGTTGAAGAGTGGTAGAGAAAAATGACGTAATGCCCAGCCACCGGTTGAACAGTGGTAGAGAAAATGACAATGCCTAGCCACCGGTTAAACGGTGGTAGAGAAAAAACTCCCTATGCCCAGCCACCGGTTGAATGGTGGAGGAGAAAAATGACGTAATGCCCAGCCACCGGTTGAACAGTAGTTGAGAAAAATGACGTAATGTCCAGCCAGCGGTTAAACAGTGGTTGAGAAAAATGACCTAATGCCCAGCCACCGGTTGAACGGTGGTAGATAAAAATGACGTAATGGCCAGTCACCGGTTGAACGGTGGTAGAGAAAAATGACGTAATGCCCAGCCACCGGTTGAACGGTGGTAGAGAAAAATGACGTAATGCCCAGCCACCGGTTGAACGGTGTAGAGAAAAATGACTTAATGCCCAGCCACCAGTTGAACAGTGGTAGAGAAAAATGACGTAATGCCCAGCCACCGGTTGAACGGTGGTAGAGAAAAATGACGTAATGCCCAGCCACCGGTTGAACGGTGGTAGAGAAAAATGACTTAATGCCCAGCCACCGGTTGAACGGTGGTAGAGAAAAATGACTTAATGCCCAGCCACCGGTTGAACAGTGGTAGAGAAAAATGACGTAATGCCCAGCCACCGGTTGAACGGTGGTAGAGAAAAATGACGTAATGCCCAGCCACCGGTTGAACAGTGGTAGAGAAAAATGACGTAATGCCCAGCCACCGGTTGAACAGTGGTAGAGAAAAATGACGTAATGCCCAGCCACCGGTTGAACGGTGGTAGAGAAAAATGACTTAATGCCCAGCCACCGGTTGAACGGTGGTAGAGAAAAATGACTTAATGCCCAGCCACCGGTTGAACGGTGGTAGAGAAAAATGACTTAATGCCCAGCCACCGGTTGAAGAGTGGTAGAGAAAAATGACGTAATGCCCAGCCACCGGTTGAATGGTAGGTAAACATTTGTAACTATTTTTATATCTACCATGAAACATTACATACCAGTTATTTGTGAACTTTGACTCAGGTGCTCAGGTAGAAAGGTTAAAACTGTTCAAGAACGCAAGGCTCAAAGGGTTAAAAGAGCTGGAATCATGGAAACAGCTAGATTGACAAGTCGACGAGGTGTGATGGTGTTGCTTAAAAATATAGCAAGATTTCTTAAAGTTATTTCCAAGAACAAAGCTGATTGCTTTTATTCTGAATGAAAGAAAAATGGATGTCTAAGAAAATCAAAGTTGAGAGATGCTTGTATCATGAAATCCATCCTTTCACGATCTCTGACAAGCTCACGCTTTGAGGCTCTATTCTATGATGCTGATCTGCAACTACCAAAGTGTGGATTCATCAGAAATTATGTTTCTGTTCATTCTTTTTGACACACAATGTACAGTTCATTTTCATAGGCAATATTGGTTTTTGGGTTAGTTTGAAATGTTTAGGTGAAATTCATTGACCAATATGCAAGAAACAGTCCTGCAACTCAGATCTGTGACACACTCCATGCAATGATTGGATTCTCTGAATGCCAGAATGTTATGTTTGCTCATTTGTAATTTGAAGAAAAGTCACTAGTACAGATGGTTAACAAGCTTATCTTGCATCATCAATTACGACTAAATAATGAGTTCGATTCTTACTGGGTGCTCCATACTTTCGGCCTTGTGCTACGCTTAGAAAATGACCACTGAAAAAGCTGGATTCATTAAAAGCTTGAATCATCCGAATGGCTTGCATTGTCAAAAGAGCTTGAAACATCGAAAGATTTTCGAAAGTACTTGAATCATTGAAAGGGATGTGTTCATTAAAAGAGTTTGAATCATGGAAAGATCTTCAATCATCGAAAGTGCTTGAGTGATTAAAAGAGCTTGCATCATCGAAACAGCTTGAAACATCAAAAAAAATCTTCGAATGTGCTTCAATCATTGAAAGGGATGGGTTCATTAAAAGAATTTCAATCATCGAAAGAGCTTCATTAGCACTCCGACGTCGTGTAATGGCTAGCAAAGCTTCTCTCGCAAGCTCAACTACGTATAATTAATGATTTTGATCCTCACTGGGTGCTCCATACTTTCGACCTTGTGCCAAGTTTAAGCTCCACTTTTAAAATCACCATTAAAAGAGCCGAATTCATTAAAAGTGTTTGAATCATCGAAAAGGCTCGTCTCATCAAAAGAGCTAGAAACATCAACAGATCTTCGAAAGTGGTTGAATAATTCAAATTGCTTGAATCAATGAAAGATGCTGAATCATCCAAAAGATTAACGAAAGGAAATTTGAATCATTGAAAGAGCTATGTCTGACAAAAGGTAATCTAATGAGGGTACACGTTAAGAAAAAAACATTAACGGTTTCAGGTGTTTCAATGATGACGGTTGCGATATGATCTCTTTTTCTTCGAGATTGAAAGATATGTTCCATGGCACTGGAGCCTTTGTCCCTTTGTCGGAGACCGCGACAATATCTCGTTTCCTGCGTTAATGGCTGTAGGTGAAACGACTGACTTCTCCGGCGTACATTAGATCCGACATGCTTTAGACAGGTCTCTGTGGTCTAAAAGCACAACGGATCAGGTGTGTGCGGGTTTTTACCCTATCAGAGAGCACCTTTTCTTCATTCAATATATATATATATATATATATATATATATATATATATATATATATATATATATATATATATACTTAAATTCACCTCCGTGCCTTCCGTGCGCCAACGGCTTGGGTAGAATCTTCGACTGACGCCAAGTCAGCCGGGTTTCGATCCTAGCTAGAGGCAACTGGACGCCTGTCTAGCCTCACTCATGACCTGTGATTCAGCGAAACAGTCTGTCTGTGGATGATATATATATATATATATATATATATATATATATATATCCTGAGAGCAACTCCCTGCGTCTGCTCGGTCTCACGTTGACTGCTGACCTGAGATGGAACAAATACATTGAGTCAATTGCTTTTACACCGCGAGGAAAGTTGGCTTTCTGTGCCGCGCCAGGAAATTTTTCTCCTCTGAATCGATACTTCAAATATACAAAACAACCATTCGCCCTAGAATGGAGTATTGCTGCCATATATGGTCTGGAGCACCTTCTGCTTACCTCGGAGTTCTTGACAAGATCCGGAGACGGATATGTAATCTAATTGGCCCTGATCTGGCGTCTCGTCTGCAGTCACTCTCTCACAGACGCGCCGTTGCCTCTTTCTCTCTGTCTTTTCTACAAATACTTTCATGGTAATTGCTCCGATGAGCTGCTTTCACTGGTTCCCAGACTTCATGAATTCAAGCGCCCTACGAGGCTGTCATCACGCTCCCACCCTTACACTATAGAAATTTGTAAATGTAGCCGTCTCTTCTACTCCAATAGCTTCATACCTCGCACCTCTCGCCTGTGGAACACCCTTCTTAATTACTGTTTCCCTGGGAGCTATAATCTCCAACTATTCAAATGTAATGTCAATCGACACCTCCAGTTACCTTGATCTACCCAATATCCCTCTCCTCATCCTTTCTTCTATCATTCCTATCTGCTCTCGCGCCAAATCTTCCGCAACCCCCTGCAACCTAGTGGCTTCACGCCTTGCTCGGGGCGTAATGCTTAAAAATATATATATATATATATATATCTCATAAAAATGCTACATGCGGACAAACAAGTACTCACGACAAAGATGCATTTTTGTTTCGATGGTTACCATTGTTGTTCCTCACCTGACAAGATGCATTCGCATCGAAACAAAAAATGAATCTGTGTCGTATATATATATATATATATATATATATATATATATATATATTGATCAAGCCTACATGTGTGCAATTCTCGTGGTGTTGATAGTTTGAACGTTGCCCTGCTGTGTTTTATGTCAGACGTCAAAGGCTCTGATATGGCTATTTCTTTTTCTTCTATGGACTGAAAATTCAAGAGAGAAGAATACAGAGAGAGACACAGAAAGAGAGAGAGAGAGAGAATTGGGACGGAGAGAGAGATAGAAAGATTGTTAGAAAAAGTGAGACTTCCAAGAGTGCATCCGGTTAGTATCAAGTTTCAGCATGATCGAAACGTTAAGAAAAAAAGAAAGAAAGAAAGAAAGAAAGAAAGAAAGAAAGAAAGAAAGAAAGAAAGAAACGGAAGGCAAAAGAGTAAAAGACGGTAAACGGAAATGAAGAAAGAAAGAAACAACCAAGCAAAAAACGGGAAGCAAACAACGATAAGTAGAAAGAAAGAAAGAAAGAAAGAAAGAAAGAAAGAAAGAGAAAACGATTAGCAGAAAAAAAAAAAGAAATGATGAAAGAAAGAAAGAAAGAAACAAGCAAACAAAGAACGGGAATTAGAAAACAATAAGAAAGAAAGAAAGAAAGAAAGAAAGAAAGAAAGAAAGAAAGAATTTGTGTTTGTGGAAAAATCTTGGGGTCGTTTTCGGTTGGGGTTATAAAAGAAGGGCTGTGGCGATAGGATGCTGGGAGGTAAATGCGAAGGATGTGGATCAGTAGGTAATTGAAAGGGTTTGAGGATTTTCTCTTTTATGTTATAAAAGAAAAATATGATTTTTTTTTCAATGTTTATGAGAAACGAGAAGTAAAAATATTGTAAGGGCATAAAAAAGAAATAAAAGATGACAGAGAACCAGAAATAAGAAAGAGGAAAGAAGAAAGAGTGAAAAGGTAGAGGATGTAGAGATATGGGTATCGTCAAAGAAAGAAAGAAAGAAAGAAAGAAAGAAAGAATATATGGACACAACAAATAAAAAAGTTAAGCGGAAAGAAAGAAAGAAAGAAAGAAAGAAAGAAAGAAAAAACGATACACAGAAAGAAAGACATAAAGAAAGAAAAACAATAATCGTAAAGAAAGAAAGAAAGAAATGTGGAAAACAACAAATAAAAAATGATAAGCGGAAACAAATAAATAAAGAAAAAAAGACAGAAAGCAAAAACGAAAAGGAAGAAGAAAGAAAAAACGATAAGCGGAAAAAAGTAAATAAATTGTAAAGAAAGAAAGGTAGAAAGAAATAACGAAATATAAAAGAAAGAAAGGAAAAGGGGAAAGAAAAAAAAGAAAGAAAAAAGTAATGTTATGTGTAAAGCAACAAAGAACGATAAGCGGAAAAATATAAAGAAAAAAACGACAAACGGAAATAAAGAAAGAAAGAAAAAAGATAAGCGAACATAAGTAAGGAAAGAAAGAAAGAAACAAACAAACAAAGCAAAAAAGAAAGAAAGAAAGAAAGAAAGAAAGAAAGAAAGAAAGAAAGGGAAAAAGAAATAACGCTAAGATAAAAGAAAGAAAGGATGACAAACGGAAAGGAAGAAGTAATGATATGTGTAAAGCAAAAAAGAAAGAACGATAAGCAGAAATAAATAAACAAAAAAAAACAAGCGGAAAGAAAGAAAGAAAGAAAGAAAGAAAGAAAGAAAGAAAGAAGGAACGAAAGAAAGAATATATGGACACAACAAATAAAAAAGTTAAGCGGAAAGAAAGAAAGAAAGAAAGAAAGAAAGAAAGAAAGAAAGAAAGAAAGAAAGAATGAAAGAAAGAAAGAAAAAACGATACGCAGAAAGAAAGACATAAGGAAAGAAAAACAATAATCGTAAAGAAAGAAAGAAAGAAAGAAAGAAAGAAATGTGGGAAACAACAAATAAAAACGATAAGCGGAAACAAATAAATAAAGAAAAAAAGACGGAAAGCAAAAACGAAAAGGAAGAAGAAAGAAAAACGATAAGCGGAAAAAAGTAAATAAACTGTAAAGAAAGAAAGGTAGAAAGAAATAACGAAATATAAAAGAAAGAAAGGAAAAGGGTAAAGAAAGAAAGAAAGAAAGAAAGAAAGAAAGAAAGAAAGAAAGAAAAAAGTAATGTTATGTGTAAAGCAACAAAGAACGATAAGCGGAAATATATAAAGAAAAAAACGACAAACGGAAATAAAGAAAGAAAGAAAAAAGATAAGCGCACATAAGTAAGGAAAGAAAGAAACAAACAAACAAAGCAAAAAAGAAAGAAAGAAAGAAAGAAAGGGAAAAAGAAATAACGCTAAGATAAAAGAAAGAAAGGATGACAAGTTGAAAGGAAGAAGTAATGATATGTGTAAAGCAAAAAAGAAAGAACGATAAGCAGAAATAAATAAACAAATAAAAACAAGCGGAAAGAAAGAAAGAAAGAAAGAAAGAAAGAAAGAAAGAAAGAAAGAAAGAATATATGGACACAACAAATAAAAAAGTTAAGCGGAAAGAAAGAAAGAAAGAAAGAAAGAAAGAAAGAAAGAACGATACGCAGAAAGAAAGACATAAGGAAAGGAAAACAATAATCGTAAAGAAAGAAAGAAAGAAAGAAAGAAAGAAAGAAATGTGGAAAACAACAAATAAAAATAAATAAAGAAAAAAAGACGGAAAGCAAAAACGAAAAGGAAGAAGAAAGAAAAACGAAAAGGAAGAAGAAAGAAAAACGATAAGCGGAAAAAAGTAAATAAACTGTAAAGAAAGAAAGGTAGAAAGAAATAACGAAATATAAAAGAAAGAAAGGAAAAGGAGAAAGAAAGAAAGAAAGAAACAAAGAAACAAAAAAAAACGACAAACGGAAATAAATAAAGAGAGAAAAAAGATAAGCGCACAGAAGTAAGAAAGAAAGAAAGAAAGAAAGAAAGAAAGAAAGAAAGAGAAAAAGAAATAACGCTAAAATAAAAGAAAGAAAGGATGACAAGCGGAAAGAAAAAAGTTATGATATGTGTAAAGCAAATAGAAAGAACTATAAGCAGAAATAAATAAACAAAAAAAAAACAAGCGGAAAGAAAGAAAGAAAGAAAGAAAAAAAAGAAGAAAGAAAGAAAACATGAATTAGAAAAAATGTAAAAACTTCTAACATCCGCAAAGACTTTTATTATTTCTTTCCCTATCTCTGTCTCTCTGTCTTTATATATATATATATATATATATATATATATATATATATATATATTTCACACATATCATGCAATCAACCAATGACGGGATGAAATTACCATTTCTTAATGAAACTAAACGAACATTATATCAGTTTCACAATCGTTCCCCTACCTCCGTTGGTCCCATCATCTAAACTTGGCCTCTGAAATCATTGGGCAGTATATAATCTTGTTTAGTTCAGATGTGATCTACCGCACAGCGTACACATTCGTGAAGTGTAGCTATTTCTTAAACTCGGCTAACTTAGACACAAGGTCACAGTAATGAGGGCACTAAGTGAGGATCAAATTACCCAACTACTATGAGATGAGCTTGCTCATCTTCGCACGACACTAAGTGTACACAATTCAGAGACATTTTTTTTCTCTGACGAGGATACGCAACTCACCTAATAATTAAATATTTCGGATCATGCCTTATTTATATTTTAGCTGCTAAGGATTGAACCCAATTCTCCTGGTATGGGAAACTAGCTCCTTATCAATAACACTCCTGTGTTCTGATTCACACTCATCCCCGGTCTTTTGAACAGGAGTAGAGGTTTATCCCTTGTTTGCTGTTTAGGACTAGTTTTCAGGTTCTTTTCTAAAGTCTTTTCGTTCTCTTTCACTCCCAGTAGCCTCCTTGCTCCTTAGTGGCATTATCGCCTTCCTTGGGGTGAATTGATTAAAAAAAAAAAAAAAAAAAAAAAAAAGGACGTCACAATTGTTTTAGAGAAAGTGACTTTAAAAAGTATCCTATAAATCCTCCGTTTTGTAATGGTTAATAATCTGGGCTCGATACTGAATTCGATACTTATAGGGTTGTTCTATAATTGCGGACTTGTTCTCAGATTAAATGATACTAAGTAATAATAAAGAAACATTAAGTAATATTAGGTTGTCCCAAAAGTTCGTAAACACTTGCAAAAAATTGAAATTTTACTCGCCAAGTAATAACAAAAACAACAAAAATTATTCCTCAAAATAAAGACCATCATTTTCCAAGACTTTCTGCCATCGATCTGCAAGCTTTCGGATCTAGTGAAAGTACCATTCAGCCGGCTTCGAATCAAAGAATTCTTGACACGCTTCCTTGACTTCATCAAACGAGTCGAATCGGCGGCCCTTCAGAAAGTGTTGCATTGAGCGGAAAAGGCCGTAATTTGATGGAGAACAGTCAGGACTGTAGGCTGGATGTGGCAGAACCTCAACGCCGTCCAGCTCTTCAAACTTGTCTTTGGTCTTCCTGGCAGTGTGTGGCTTGGCATTGTCCTGCTGCATCAAAGCGCGCTTTCGGTTGATCAGAGCCGAGTACTTTTGCTTCAACTTTTCGTAGACCCGCTCCAGTTGCTGACAGTAAAGTTCAGCACTGATGCCACGACCATTCGGAACCAACTCAAAATGCACGATTCTTCAAAAGTTCCACCAAACACACAACATGACTTTCTTGCCGAATCGATCTTGTTTTGGAACCGACGGTGTCTCTTGCCCTTTCTGAACCCATCGCTTGTCTCGATTGGGCTGGATTGTGTTGCATAAAAATTCAATTTTTCGCAAGTGTTTACGAACTTTTGGAACAACCTAATAGTAAGTAAATATTAACTATATATCGATGTTTTCCGTTTCTCGTTGAGACGCAGTAATTGAGAAGCTGACCTTCTCAATCATAACTAATGATTTAGATACTAACCGGATGCTTTGTATTACTGGCCTTGTGCCAAACTTCTTTTCTTTTATTTTTTTTATCCAGTGTCGTTTCAGGACGTAGGTGATCATGGTCTGTTAGTAGGCATCTCTCATAAACCATTGACTGTCGCTCGGTGAGTGACCCAATATCATGGCCCCCATCTAAACTGAAATGATTTTAATGTGCATCGACACACAGACACACACGAGCTCGTGAAACCCGAATCTTTGAACATATTGGGTTTAGCCTCAAATGTAAAGTGGACAGAGAGAAAATAATGAAAAATATATATATATATATATATATATTTTTGTGTGTGTGCGTGTCGATGAGATTGTATATGGAGGTGTGCGTGCATACGCAATCATACCTATCTTTATATATATATATATATATATATATATATATATATATATATATATATATATATAATATATTAGGTATTTCGGCTTGTAGTTGAACAAACCAGTACCCAAGGAAAAATGAGTAATAAAAAAAACGAAAGAACTAAGAACATGAAATTGAGGCGAAAACAATCATCCAGAATTTAAGCCCAGAGTCCAAAGAAAAAATCTTCCCAAAAATATATATATATATATATATATATATATATATATATATATATATATATATATATATATATATATATATATATATATATTTAAAGATATTTTTTGTAGGTACAAAATTTAATGATCGAAATAAAAGTGTAAAATTGAATATTACAAGACATATTAAAACAATATTAAATAATAAAAAAAAAACACTCAACACCAAGGGGATTTAACTGGTTTCGCTCCCGCTCATCAGGCTTCCACGGGAGATTCAAAATTAAAACAGAGAAAGGTACAATCAGAATAGGTGGAAAAAAATTAATATTAAATTTTACACTTTTATTTCGATCATATATATATATATATATATATTTGTATATACTGAGCACTTTACGTAGTTACTTTATATATCAAAAATATGTCAAAATCACTACATAATTGCAATCGTGTTTAGATGCGTATCAATGCACCTCATCAGGCGATCGATAGGTCTGAGTAAAGCCCACAAACATTATACCCTCACTTTATTCTTTTTTTCGTAAAAGAGGTTGTATTTTGCTTTTAAATCTAAATAAATCGTTTACTCACCAGTAATTTACAATCGCCTGATGAAATGCATTTGATACGCATCGAAACACGACTGCAATTGTGTAGCGATTTTGACATATTTTCGATGCAATATCCTAAAATATATAGCTCTTGAAAATATATTTTCAACTGAGCACTGTTGAATGACAAGCTAATTCTATAAACAACATCCATCTGCAGTAATGCAAATTTCTTCAGTAAAATGAACCGAGCCCTATGGCTAAATGGCATTCGTTTACATTCGTAAAAACAATATGCTAGATTTAGCTAGCTCATTAAGTCGAATGAAGATTGCTCTGTGTTGGAAAGCCTGACTGACACCAAATCGATTGTGTTTCAATCCTGGCTTGAGGCATTCGGATGTCTGGTTGCACTGAGGAGCTGTGATACAGCGAAACAGTACTCTCTGCGAATGATATATATATATATATATATATATATATATATATATATATATATATATATATATATATATATATATATATATATATATATATATATATATATATATATATATATATATATATATATATATATATATATATATATATATTTATTTAATGTTTATATATATATATATATATATATATATATATATAAATTAATTGATTTAAAATATGGTTTCTTCTCTACACATTAATTACCATGTTTCAAAAACCGAAGCTAAAAATTTTAAATATAATTATATAATTAAATTAAAAGCATTAGTTCAAAATTCGCTTGAAGATGAAACAGAACAAATGCTTTTAATTTAATTATATAACTAAATTTGAAGTTTTTAATTTTTGTTTTTGACACATGGTAATTCCTGTGTAGCGAAGAAACCATATTTTAAATCAGTTAATTTATAATAATTATGTTCTGTAAATTTACATTGAGCACTGTTTTGTAAAAATAAAAAATATCAATAAGAACACCGGATTATATATTTTACAGTTCTTCCTTTTTATTACAATATATATATATATATATATATTGAGATTGAGTTGGATCTTTTCTAATTAGCCTCTTTAGCTCTAAGTTGAAATGATGATCCCTCTTCCTGTCCTGATCTCCTGATCCAGTTTCTTCTCTCTTTTTTAAACTTATTCGACGTTCTCTTGATGGTTCTTGAATAGATTTTGGAGATAGAAGCCAGAGTATGAATGTTTATTACCATTACTGAAGGCCTGAATGATCTTTTCCCTCTCCCCATTGCTCAGTTGGGTAGACCTGGTGGGACTGACATGAAACGATTTTAACCTGTTCTCTTTCAAGCTGAATAACTCGAAGGGTTTTTCAGTGATTCTTGCGACAAATCGTCTCAAGTTGACGAAACGTCTTACATGAAAACCTGGAAAAAAAGAAACTCAGTTTAGTGGTTTTTTTTTATTGTTTTAAACATTTTGTGAGATGGACAATTATGCTGTTACACGATTTAGACAATTTTGCTGTTACACTCGGTGTACATATATATATATATATATATATATATATATATATATATATATATATATATATATATATATACTAGCAGTAGAGCCCGGCGTTGCCTGGGGATGTAACAGTAAGAGATAGATCAAGTATTGACCATTATAAAGACTGAAAAATAAAATTGACAAAGATTATTGTTTAAGGTTGATGGACACGCATGTCTTAATTAGTGATTTTTTTTTTTTTTTTTTTTTACGAATTGGTCAAACCCAAACTCAAACAAAAACATTGTTTTCAATCGTTATGAGTCTACCGATTGAATAGAATTTTATTATAAACAATTGTCTTGTAAATAGAATTTTTAAATCATTCTGAATGTCAATATAAAGAAAAAAGTGTGCAAGACAATAAGAAACACTACCTGCCAAAAAAAAGTGAAGTTTGGTTGAAATCGGTTGAAAAATGTAGGAAATCTGATCCCATATATAAACGAACACACACACACACACACACACACACACACACACACACACACACACACACACAAACAAACAAAAAAACCAACCTGGGTTTTATAATAAGTATAACTCGATAACTCGATATTAATAAGTATAACTCGATATGAATTGTCCCCCTTTCATTAATGCCTCTTAATCGTATTTTCAAATTGATTTCGTGCAAAAACAATTGTGTTTTTCCTGTTTTTGGCGCTGTCAGAACCACCGCAAGGTAATTTTACGTAGTCCTGTGAAGTTTTGTTGAAATCGGTTGAAAAATGTAGGAAATCCGATCCAATATATAAACGTACAGACATACACACACACACACACACACACAACATGGGTTTTATAATAAGTATATATATATATATATATATATATATATATATATATATATATATATATATATATATATTAATTACATAAATCATTCATGCAAAAAAACAGAATAGTGAAGTTAATGATATAAATGGCGAGAATACATCTTCGCAAACAAATTTATTAAAATTACATTAACCCACGAACCTCTAGATGAATGTTGTGATTCCTGTTTTTAATAAATTCAACTTGTATAAGGCCATTTTTTTGCTAGCACTTTCATCTGTTCATATAGACATCATCAGGCATGGAAATTGATTTGTTTTTTTTTTTAAATCCATCCAGGTAATAACGGAACACGAAAGATTAGATGTGAATCGAAATATGTTTTTTTAGAAATGTGTTATTGTTAACCGTAAGAAATTTTGGAGCGTGCAGTCGCAACGCTAAGGTTGAATTTTTTGAAAATTTAAAAGAGACTGCGTTTTTTTACTAATATGGTAATTGGAGAATTCTTCTGCTGTAGTAGTTTTTTTTTTCAGTCGATGTGGCATGAACTAAATTGTTCAATAAATATTATCCCAGAAGTTGCACGTCGGATCAGTTCTTTTTAAATCAAATATGTGGTGCAGTTCAATTTATATTACATGAATCATTCATACAAAAAAACAGATTAGTGAAGTATATGATATAAATGGCGAGAATACATCTGCGCAAACAATATATATATATATATATATATATATATATATATATATATATATATATATATATATATATATATATATTGTTACAAACAGAGCTGTATTGGATGTTAGATAGTATCATTCATTTGCGAGTGAATTCCTGCGAAATTCGAATGTCTGAACGACCCTCTTTCTGTCGTACAGTGGGAGTGACCGAATTTCACAGAGTAAGCAGCAAATTATTAACATACCTCTACGCCTGATAATTTGAACGGAAACATCGATAGTCTTTATATTAATAATAAAAGACACATGACATTTAGAAGTACATGTCCATCCATGTAGAAAGCGGACGTCTATGAATTTTTCGTGTCATTTCCGAGTAAAACAGCAAATTGTTAAATTAAGATTTGAATCGTTGTATCCTAGAAATGATTAAAAATATCTTACTGGGATTCTCCGAGTTTTTTTTTATGATATTAGGTTGGTGCAAAAATAATGTCGTTTTTGACGTTCAACGTCAAAAAACGACATTATTTTTGCACCAACCTAATACTATTGGACTTTACTTTGAAGAATAAGAATATATTTAGCTCTAATTTGAAATGAGGCTCCCTGTTGCCGTTGTGTGACAACAGCAATAGGGAGCATCCTTTCTGACCCTGTTTTCTTCTCTACTGTTTCATCTTTTTGTTTTCTCTTTTTGTTTTTCTTTTTGATTCGGTATTCACCGTTCTCTTGATGGATCCTGAATGGACTTTGAAGATGGAAGTCAGAGGATGAAT
>CAHIKZ030003496.1:1237500-1300000 GCA_903632075.3 Acanthosepion pharaonis
TACAACAGCCGAAACGTTGTGATAAATATGGCGACAAAGATGAGGACAATAGTCCGAATAATGTAGTGTACTGTTACCTGGTCTGATTCATCTCTTAACCTTTTACACACACACACACACACACACACACATATATATATATATATATATATATATATATATATGAATAAAGAAAGACAAAAGGAAAACTGATCTTAGCCGACGCATTTAGTCGTCTTTCATCAAGGGAAAGGCAAGGATTTTATTTTGTTTTGTAACAATTATATTTATATTGGTTTTTCAACATTTTTCAGTTTAGGGGCGTTCATAAATATTCATCAGGTTAGCTGAAAAGTCACGCAAGCTATGGGAGACACGAGGTGAAACAATTTTCAATGTCTGATAAGCGTAAGTGAGTAAGAGATGTTTTAGAAATATTTTTGGTGTAAATTAGTATTTAAATTAATTTAATTTGGGAAAAATGTATGTGTTATATATTTTGAATAACATAAGGTCATGGGTTGAACCGCTTTCTTTTATTCTTTTCGCATTTTTGTAGTCATGTATCATGTATCATGCATCATGTATCATATAGCCATGTACCATGTATCATGTAGTCGTGTATCTTGGCTTAGAAATGTAGTAATTATTTACGGAATGGAGATAAGTTTCCTTTTGTTTTTCTTTATTCATATTGTCCTTTTACAGATACACTCTGAAGATTTGACGCACACACACATATATATATGTGTGTATGTATCTTATATATATATATATATATGTGTGTGTGTGTGTGTGTGTGTGTGTGTCATATATGATTGCGTGAGTCATATATATATGTCTGTATGTGTATGTATGTATCTTGTATATATGTGTGTGTGGTGTGTGTATGTCATATATGATTGTGTGAGTCATATATATGTGTGTGAGTCATATATGCCGGTGTGTGTGTGTGTGTGTGCGTGTTTGTGTGTATTATCAATTCATAGATAGCTACTCAAGATTTTAAGTTCTTTTATGGGTCCTTCTTAAGTTATTCCTAAAAAGTTTATATAAAGGGCATTATGTAAAAATCAATGTGCCATAAAATTTAATTCGTTGCAAGCTTTATGAAACGTTTACGAAAGATTTCATTTGGCACGCTGTAACGATTCCATTTAGAGTAATGAAGTGAAAATAACGATCTTATTATCATTATTATTATTATTATTATCGAATTACGACATACGAAACAAGCGTGTGTTACTCTGGCATGCAAATGCTTTATAATGGTCTTAGAATCTCAGTCGAGCATTGCAGGATGAAAATGGTTCTATGAATTCGTGGACCGTGTTCATGTAACAATGGCTTGAGTCCGCCTAAATATGCCGACTAAAGAGCGCTATTTTGTACTGATTTGCACTTCTACCCATTCTTAAATTCGACTTACCTCAACAAGGAGGAGTTCTTTCGTCGGATAATACACCGTGTTGTTGAGCCTAAGTTTAAGTTTTTTCATTTGGTGTTTGTGTGTATGGGGGGGGTAATACTAAAGCTCGCCCAATACAAGGCTCAAGAGCCGCACAAGCAGAGGATTACTAAATGAAGTGCCTGATATGAATGTAAGAGGAGGTAAAAGTCAAGTTTAAGAGAACACGGATGATTGATAGCGATTGATCCTTTACTTGAAGAAGTTAAGATTGTAGCCTTCGGGAAAGCATACACGCGGGAGCATGTTTCAGAAAGTAGCAATCCTCGAGAAAATGCTGAGTGGAACTTTCTCTTTACTGATGGAATACGGATAAAATATGAGTGATTCGACTCCATGAACGTAGCAAGGATAGCCCTAGCTGTAAAGGTCTGAACTGGTGGAACTAAAGAATGGAAGCTTGTGTACCTCCCGCTCAGACATGCCAAGAATGCTCCATTTATTTATTTATTTTGTCTAATCTAATTCTTCCAAATATAAAACGTGGCAGGAGGAGCCGGGTGCTTCCCGAAGAGGTAACTGGTTTGAGCAGCATTCTGTAAACGTCCGACAAATGTAGCGTCTCATAGGTTCACCCTCATCGAGCATACATAGCAATGAATCACAAAGTGGCTGGTTACCACTCCCCTGGGTACGGTGGAAAGATTCAGGTGGTGGTGAGAAATATGTGGGCAGTCAGAGGGTGGGTATGGCCCATCTGAACCATAACATACACCACACGCACCTTGTACCTGAAATATATCTTGCCTTCACTTTACAACATATATAACACCTCTTATGGGAAATACTTACACACACATTTGGCATGCAATGTGAACACCAAGAAACTCCAATCAAAGATGGACTATAGAGTTGCAAGGCTCTCATGAGCTTCCGTCGAATCTATGATACGGGGGCTCCATGAATCTATGATACAGGGCTCCCTGAATCTACGATACGGGGCTCCTGAATCTAAAATACGGGGCTTTATGATACGGGGCTCCCAGAATCTATGATACAGAGCCTCCCCGAATCTACGATACAGGGCTCCCTGAATCTACGATACGGGACTCCTGAATCTAAAATACGGGGCACTATGATGGGGGCTCCCAGAATCTATGATATGATACAGAGGCTCCTGAATCTATGACAGGGCTCCCTGATTCTATGATACAGAGGCTCCCTGAATCTATGATACAGGGCTCCCCTGAATCGATACGGGGCTCCTGATCTAAAATACAGGAATCTATGATACAGGGCTCCCCTGAATCTATGATACGGGCTACCTGAATCTGATACGGGGCTCCCTGAATCTAATACAGGGGGCACCTGAATCTAAAATACAGGGCTCTATGATACAGGGGCTCCCAGAATCTATGATACAGAGGCTCCCTGAATCTATGATACAGGGGCTCCCTGAATCTATGATACAGGGGCTCCCTGAATCTAAAATACAGGGCTCCTGCTCTATGATACGGGGCTCCCTGAATCTATGATACAGGGGCTCCCAGAATCTATGATACAGGGCTCCCAGAATCTATGATACAGATTCTATGATACAGGGCTCCCTGAATCTACGATACAGGGCTCCCTGAATCTACGATACGGGGCTCCTGAATCTAAAAATACAGGGCTCCTGAATCTAAAATACGGGGCTCCCTCCCAGAATCTATGATACAGAGGCTCCCTGAATCTATGATACAGGATCCCTGAATTCTATGATGGGGCTCCTGAATCTATGATACAGGGCTCCCTGAATCTAAAATTATGAATCATGATACAGGGCTCCCTGAATCTATGATGAATCGGGGCTCCCTGAATCTACGATACAGGGTCTCCCTGAATCTAAAATACGGGGCTCCTGATCTAAAATCCCAGAATCTATGATACAGGGCTCCCTGAATCTATGATACAAGGGGGATCCTGATTCTATGATACAGGGCTCCCTGAATCTATGATACGGGCTCCCTGAATCTACGATATTGGGGCTCCTGAATCTAAAATACGGGGCTCTATGATAGGGGGGGGAATCCCTATGATACAGGGGCTCCCTGAATCTATGATACAGAGGAATCTATGATACAGGGCTCCTGAATCTATGATACAGGGCTCCTGAATCTATGATACAGGGCTCTGAATCTATGATACGGAATGATTGAATATGGGGGCTCCTGAATCTAAAATACAGGGGCTCTATGATGGGGGCTCCCAGGGCCTCCTCTGAATGATACAGGCTCCCTGAATCTATGATACAGAGGCTCCCTGAATCTATGATACAGGGCTAAACCCTGATGGTTTTGAGGGGCTCCTGAATCTAAGGATACAGGGCTCCCTGAATCTATGATACAGAGGCTCCCTAAATCTCTACAATTCTATGATGCAGGGCTCCTGAATCAGACTAAACATAAATCTATCTAGCAGGGGCTGAATCTAAAATGATGCTATGATACGGGGCTCCCAGAATCTATGATACAGAGGCTCCCTGAATCTATACAGGGCTCCTGATTCTATGATACAGGGCTCCCTGAATCTATGATACAGGGCTCCCTGAATCTACGATAGAGGGCTCCTGAATCTAAAATACAGAAATCTATGATACAGGGCTCCCTGAATCTATGATACAGGGGCTCCCTGAATCTAAATGATACGGGGCTCCCTGAATCTATGATAATCAGGGCTCCTGAATCTACGATAAGGGGGAATCTAAAATAAAGGGCTCTGACAGGGCCCCCAGAATCTATGATACAGAGGCTCCCTGAATCTATGATACAGGGCTCCCTGAATCTATGATTGGGGCTCCCTGAATCTATGATACGGGCTCCAGGAATCTAATGATACAGGGCTCCAGAATCTAAAATACGGGGCTCTATGATACAGGGCTCCCAGAATCTATGATACAGAGGCTCCCTGAATCTATGATACGGGGCTCCCTGAATCTACGATATCTGGGGCCCTGAATCTAAAAATACGGGGCTCTAGTTAAAACACAGGGCTCCCAGAATCTATGATACAGAGGCTCCCTGAAATGATACAGGGGCTCCCTGATTCTATGATACAGGGCTCCTGAATCTATACAGGGCTCCCCTGAATCTATGATACAGGGTGACCCTGAATCTAAAATAGGGGGCTCTATGATACAGACTGATACAGAGGCTCCTGAATCTATGATACAGGGCTCCCTGAATCTATGATACGGGGGCTCCCTGAATCTACGATACGGGGGCTCCTGAATCTAAAATACGGGGCTCTATGATACGGGGCTCCCAGAATCTATGATACAGAGGCTCCTGAATCTATGACCAGGAATGAATAATGATACGGGGCTCCCTGAATCTAACATAGAGGTCCCTAAATCATACAGGGCCACTGAATCTAAAATCAGGGCTCTAGGGGGCTCCCCTGAATCTATGATACAGGGCTCCCTGAATCTATAAACAGGGCTCATCTAGGGCCAGGCACATAATAATGATTGAATCTTTGCAAGTACAGAGTTAAAACACTGAAGGTAAATGTAGACCTTCTCTAGCTCAGGGCTCCCAGAATCTATGATACAGGGCTCCCTGAATCTATGATATGCCTCCCTCTGAATCTATGATACAGGGCTCCTGAATCATAATCATACTTTCATCTCCCTGACCAGGCACATAAAATACGGGGCTCTTGAAGGTGGTTTTGTAGACCTTATACTAAAATACGGGAAGGTACACAGTGAATCTAAAAGGGGCTGCCCCCTGAATCTATGATACGGGGCTCCCTGAATCTATGATATGGATACAGGGCTCCCAGAATCTATGATATCCAGCAGCTCCCAGGCTGGTACAAAGGTCACATCCCTGAATCTATGATACGGGGCCTCCCCTGAATCTACGATCTAGGGACCCTGAATCTACAAAGTTAAAAAGGTGGGGACCTCAGCAGAACACAGTTTAATAAGGGGGCTCTATGAGGGTACAGGGCCCTCTGAATCTATGATACAGAGGCTCCTGAATCTATGATAGTGACCGGGGCTCCCCTGATTCTATGATACAGGGCCCCTGAATCTATGATACGGGGCCCCTGAATCTACGATACGGGGCCCCTGAATCTAAAAAATACGGGGCTCTATGATACGGGGCTCCCAGAATCTGATACAGAGTTACAGAAGAACTGGTTAAATGGGCTCCCTGAATCTATGAAGGGCACATGAATCTAACACAGGGCTCTCCCTCTGAATCTATGATACGGGGGCCCTGAATCTAAATACTTTTCATCTAGTGACCAGGGCACCCTGAATGATTGAATACAGGGCTCCCTAGAATCTATTTTACAGGGCTTATCTGAGAACGATATGATACAGGATACAGGGCTCCCCTGAATCTATGATACAGGGGCCCTCCAAGTTAAAATACGGGGTTTTTCATCTAGAAGGGACCAGGAACATAAAATAGGGATTGAATCTTTGCCTCCTACAGATCTAAACACCATGGTGAATTTTGGACCTGAATCTATGATACACAGTTTAATAATACAGGGCTCCCTGAATCTATGCTCTCCCTCTGTGAATCTACGGGCTCCCTCCCTAGACCATAATCAACTTTCATCTAGTGACAGGGCACATAATAATGATTGAACTTTGCAAGTACAGGGTTAAACACTAGAGGTGGTTTTGTACGGGACCTTATCTAGCAGAAGGGTACACAGTGTAATAATAGGGCTACAGAGGGTGCAAGGGGCCTCCCTGAATCTATGATACGGGCCCTCCCCTCATAATCATACTTTCATCTAGTGACCAGGCACATAATAATGATTGAACTTTGCAATACAGGAGTTAAACACTAGAGGTGGTTTTGTAGACCTTATCTAGCAGAGGCTCCCAGTTTAATAATCAGGATGCAAGGGTCACATGCCTCCCTCTGAATCTATGATACAGGGCCCCCTCATAATCATACTTTCATCTAGTGACAGGGCACATAATAATGATTGAACTTTGCAAGTACAGAGTTAAACACTAGAGGTGGTTTTGTAGACCTTATCTAGCAGAAGGTACACAGTTTAATAATCAGGGCTGGTGCAAAGGTCACATGCCTCCCTCTGAATCTATGATACGGGGCCCTCCATGATAATCATACTTTCATCTAGTGACCAGGCACATAATAAATTGAATTGAACTTTGCAAATACAGAGTTAAATCACTAGAAGGTGGATACAGGGCCAAAAGGTCAATATCTAGCAGAGGGACACAGGGCTCCTGAATCTAGTGACCAGGCTCCCTGAATCTATGGTGCAAGGGTCAGATAAACCCCTCTGAATCTATGATACGGGCCCTCCCTGAATCTATAATCATATCATACTTTCATCTATGACCAGGCACATAATAATGATTGAACTTTGCAAGTACAGAGTTAAACACTAGAGGTGGTTTTGTAGACCTTATCTAGCAGAAGGTACACAGTTTAATAATCAGGGCTGGTGCAAGGGTCACATGCCTCCCCTGAATCTATGATACAGGGCCCTCCATCCATAATCATACTTTCATCTAGTGACCAGGCACATAATAATGATTGAACTTTGCAAGTACAGAATTAAACATAGAGGTGGTTTTGTAGACCTTATCTAGCAGAAGGTACACAGTGTAATAATCAGGGCTGGTGCAAGGGTCACATGCCTCCCTGAATCTATGATACGGGGCCCTCCACTCATAATCATACTTTCATCTAGTGACCAGGCACATAATAATGATTGAATTTGCAAGTACAGAGTTAAACACTAGAGGGGTTTTGTAGATCCTTATCTAGCAGGGGTACACAGTGTAATAATCAGGGCTGGTGCAAGGGTCACATGCCTCCCCTGAATCTATGATACAGGGGCCCTCCCTCATAATCATACTTTCATCTAGTGACCAGGCACATAATAATGATTGAACTTTGCAAGTACAGAGTTAAACACTAGAGGTGGTTTTGTAGACCTTATCTAGCAGAAGGTACACAGTTTAATAATCAGGGCTGGTGCAAGGGTCACATGCCTCCCTCTGAATCTATGATACGGGGCCCTCCACTCATAATCATACTTTCATCTAGTGACCAGGCACATAATAATGATTGAACTTTGCAATACAGGGTTAAACACTAGAGGTGGTTTTGTAGACCTTATCTAGCAGAGGGTACACAGTGTAATAATCAGGGCTGGTGCAAGGGTCACATGCCTCCCTCTGAATCTATGATACGGGGCCCTCCACTCATAATCATACTTTCATCTAGTGACCAGGCACATAATAATGATTGAACTTTGCAAGTACAGAGTTAAACACTAGAGGTGGTTTTGTAGACCTTATCTAGCAGAAGGCTCACAGTGTAATAATCAGGGCTGGTGCAAAGGTCACATGCCTCCCTGAATCTATGATACGGGGCCCTCCACTCCATAATCATACTTTCATCTAGTGACCAGGCACATAATAATGATTGGCAAGTACAGAGTTAAACACTAGAGGTGGTTTTGTAGACCTTATCTAGCAGAAGGGTACACAGTTTAATAATCAGGGCTGGTGCAAAGGTCACATGCCTCCCTCTGAATCAAAATGATACGGGCCCTCCACTCATAATCATACTTTCATCTAGTGACCAGGCACATAATAATGATTGAACTTTGCAAGTACAGAGTTAAACACTAGAGGTGGTTTTGTAGACCTTATCTAGCAGAAGGTACACAGTTTAATAATCAGGGCTGGTGCAAAAGGTCACATGCCTCCCTCTGAATCTATGATACGGGGCCCTCACTCATAATCATACTTTCATCTAGTGACCAGGCACATAATAATGATTGAACTTTGCAAGTACAGAGTTAAACACTAGAGGTGGTTTTGTAGACCTTATCTAGCAGAAGGTACACAGTTTAATAATCAGGGCTGGTGCAAAGGTCACATGCCTCCCTCTGAATCTATGATACGGGGCCCTCCACTCATAATCATACTTTCATCTAGTGACCAGGCACATAATAATGATTGAACTTTGCAAGTACAGAGTTAAACACTAGAGGTGGTTTTGTAGACCTTATCTAGCAGAGGGTACACAGTGTAATAATCAGGACTGGTGCAAGGGTCACATCCCCCTTCTCTGAATCTATGATACGGGGCCCTCCACTCATAATCATACTTTCATCTAGTGACCAGGCACATAATAATGATTGAACTTTGCAAGTACAGAGTTAAACACTAGAGGTGGTTTCCCAGAACCTTATCTAGCAGAAGGTACACAGTTTAATAATCAGGGCTGGTGCAAAGGTCACATGCCTCCCCTGAATCTATGATACAGGGGCCCTCCACTCATAATCATACTTTCATCTAGTGACCAGGCACATAATAATGATTGAACTTTGCAAGTACAAGTTAAACACTAGAGGTGGTTTTGTAGACCTTATCTAGCAGAGGGTACACAGTTTAATAATCAGGGCTGGTGCAAGGTCACATGCCTCCCTCTGAATCTATGATGGGGCCCTCCACTCATAATCATACTTTCATCTAGTGACCAGGCACATAATAATGATTGAACTTTGCAAGTACAGAGTTAAACATTAGAGGTGGTTTTGTAGACCTTATCTAGCAGAAGGTACACAGTTTAATAATCAGGGCTGGTGCAAGGGTCACATGCCTCCCTCTGAATCTATGATACGGGGCCCTCCCTCATAATCATACTTTCATCTAGTGACCAGGCACATAATAATGATTGAACTTTGCAAGTACAGAGTTAAACACTAGAGGTGGTTTTGTAGACCTTATCTAGCAGAAGGTGCACAGTGTAATAATCAGGGCTGGTGCAAAGGTCACATGCCTCCCTCTGAATCTATGATACGGGGCCCTCCACTCATAATCATACTTTCATCTAGTGACCAGGCACATAATAATGATTGAACTTTGCAAGTACAGAATTAAACACTAGAGGTGGTTTTGTAGACCTTATCTAGCAGAGGGTACACAGTGTAATAATCAGGGCTGGTGCAAAGGTCACATGCCTCCCTCTGAATCTATGATACGGGGCCCTCCACTCATAATCATACTTTCATCTAGTGACCAGGCACATAATAATGATTGAACTTTGCAAGTACAGAGTTAAACACTAGAGGTGGTTTTGTAGACCTTATCTAGCAGAGGGTACACAGTGTAATAATCAGGGCTGGTGCAAGGGTCACATGCCTCCCTCTGAATCTATGATACGGGCCCTCCACTCATAATCATACTTTCATCTAGTGACCAGGCACATAATAATGATTGAACTTTGCAAGTACAGAGTTAAACACTAGAGGTGGTTTTGTAGACCTTATCTAGCAGAAGGTACACAGTTTAATAATCAGGGCTGGTGCAAAGGTCACATGCCTCCCTCTGAATCTATGATACGGGGCCCTCCACTCATAATCATACTTTCATCTAGTGACCAGGCACATAATAATGATTGAACTTTTGCAAGTACAGAGTTAAACACTAGAGGTGGTTTTGTAGACCTTATCTAGCAGAGGGTACACAGTTTAATAATCAGGGCTGGTGCAAAGGTCACATGCCTCCCTCTGAATCTATGATACAGGGGCCCTCCACTCATAATCATACTTTCATCTAGTGACCAGGCACATAATAATGATTGAACTTTGCAAGTACAGAATTAAACACTAGAGGTGGTTTTGTAGACCTTATCTAGCAGAGGGTACACAGTTTAATAATCAGGGCTGGTGCAAAGGTCACATGCCCCCTCTGAATCTATGATACAGGGCCCTCCACTCATAATCATACTTTCATCTAGTGACCAGGCACATAATAATGATTGAACTTTGCAAGTACAGCGTTAAACACTAGAGGTGGTTTTGTAGACCTTATCTAGCAGAGGGTACACAGTGTAATAATCAGGGCTGGTGCAAAGGTCACATGCCTCCCTCTGAATCTATGATACAGGGGCCCTCCACTCATAATCATACTTTCATCTAGTGACCAGGCACATAATAATGATTGAACTTTGCAAGTACAGAGTTAAACACTAGAGGTGGTTTTGTAGACCTTATCTAGCAGAAGGTACACAGTTTAATAATCAGGGCTGGTGCAGGGTCACATGCCTCCCTCTGAATCTATGATACGGGGCCCTCCACTCATAATCATACTTTCATCTAGTGACCAGGCACATAATAATGATTGAACTTTGCAAGTACAGAGTTAAACACTAGAGGTGGTTTTGTAGACCTTATCTAGCAGAGGGTACACAGTGTAATAATCAGGGCTGGTGCAAGGGTCACATGCCTCCCTCTGAATCTATGATACGGGGCCCTCCACTCATAATCATACTTTCATCTAGTGACCAGGCACATAATAATGATTGAACTTTGCAAGTACAGAATTAAACACTAGAGGTGGTTTCTGTAGACCTTATCTAGTGACCAGGCATAATAATGAGAAAGGTTAAACACAGGTGGTTTTTAATAATCAGGGCTGGTGCAAAGGTCACATGCCTCCCTCTGAATCTATGATACGGGGCCCTCCACTCATAATCATACTTTCATCTAGTGACCAGGCACATAATAATGATTGAACTTTGCAAGTACAGAGTTAAACACTAGAGGTGGTTTTGTAGACCTTATCTAGCAGAAGGTACACAGTTTAATAATCAGGGCTGGTGCAAGGGTCACATGCCTCCCTCTGAATCTATGATACGGGGCCCTCCACTCATAATCATACTTTCATCTAGTGACCAGGCACATAATAATGATTGAACTTTGCAAGTACAGCGTTAAACACTAGAGGTGGTTTTGTAGACCTTATCTAGCAGAGGGTACACAGTGTAATAATCAGGGCTGGTGCAAGGGTCACATGCCTCCCTCTGAATCTATGATACGGGGCCCTCCACTCATAATCATACTTTCATCTAGTGACCAGGCACATAATAATGATTGAACTTTGCAAGTACAGCGTTAAACACTAGAGGTGGTTTTGTAGACCTTATCTAGCAGAGGGTACACAGTGTAATAATCAGGGCTGGTGCAAAGGGTCACATGCCTCCCTCTGAATCTATGATACGGGCCCTCCACTCATAATCATACTTTCATCTAGTGACCAGGCACATAATAATGATTGAACTTTGCAAGTACAGCGTTAAACACTAGAGGTGGTTTTGTAGACCTTATCTAGCAGAAGGTACACAGTTTAATAATCAGGGCTGGTGCAAAGGTCACATGCCTCCCTCTGAATCTATGATACGGGGCCCTCCACTCATAATCATACTTTCATCTAGTGACCAGGCACATAATAATGATTGAACTTTGCAAGTACAGAGTTAAACACTAGAGGTGGTTTTGTAGACCTTATCTAGCAGAAGGTACACAGTGTAATAATCAGGGCTGGTGCAAGGGTCACATGCCTCCCTCTGAATCTATGATACGGGGCCCTCCACTCATAATCATACTTTCATCTAGTGACCAGGCACATAATAATGATTGAACTTTGCAAGTACAGCGTTAAACACTAGAGGTGGTTTTGTAGACCTTATCTAGCAGAAGGTACACAGTTTAATAATCAGGGCTGGTGCAAAGGTCACATGCCTCCCTCTGAATCTATGATACGGGGCCCTCCACTCATAATCATACTTTCATCTAGTGACCAGGCACATAATAATGATTGAACTTTGCAAGTACAGAGTTAAACACTAGAGGTGGTTTTGTAGACCTTATCTAGCAGAAGGTACACAGTTTAATAATCAGGGCTGGTGCAAGGGTCACATGCCTCCCTCTGAATCTGAATCTCATAATCATACTTTCATCTAGTGACCAGGCACATAATAATGATTAATACAGAGTTAAACACTAGAGGTGGTTTTTAGACCTTATCAGAGGGTACACAGTGTAATAATAGGGCTGGTGACACAGGCCCTCTGAATCTAATAATAATCATACTTCATCTAGTGACCAGGCACATAATAATGATTGAACTTTGCAAGTACAGAGTTAAACACTAGAGGTGGTTTTGTAGACCTTATCTAGCAGAAGGTACACAGTGTAATAATCAGGGCTGGTGGGTCACATGCCTCCCTCTGAATCTATGATACGGGGCCCTCCCTCATAATCATACTTTCATCTAGTGACCAGGCACATAATAATGATTGAACTTTGCAAGTACAGGGTTAAACACTAGAGGTGGTTTTGTAGACCTTATCTAGCAGAAGGTACACAGTTTAATAATCAGGGCTGGTGCAAGGGTCACATGCCTCCCTCTGAATCTATGATACGGGGCCCTCCCTCATAATCATACTTTCATCTAGTGACCAGGCACATAATAATGATTGAACTTTGCAAGTACAGAGTTAAACACTAGAGGTGGTTTTGTAGACCTTATCTAGCAGAAGGTACACAGTTTAATAATCAGGGCTGGTGCAAGGGTCACATGCCTCCCTCTGAATCTATGATACGGGGCCCTCCCTCATAATCATACTTTCATCTAGTGACCAGGCACATAATAATGATTGAACTTTGCAAGTACAGAGTTAAACACTAGAGGTGGTTTGTAGACCTTATCTAGCAGAAGGTACACAGTTTAATAATCAGGGCTGGTGCAAGGGTCACATGCCTCCCTCTGAATCTATGATACGGGGCCCTCCACTCATAATCATACTTTCATCTAGTGACCAGGCACATAATAATGATTGAACTTTGCAAGTACAGAGTTAAACACTAGAGGTGGTTTTGTAGACCTTATCTAGCAGAAGGTACACAGTTTAATAATCAGGGCTGGTGCAAAGGTCACATGCCTCCCTCTGAATCTATGATACGGGGCCCTCCACTCATAATCATACTTTCATCTAGTGACCAGGCACATAATAATGATTGAACTTTGCAAGTACAGAGTTAAACACTAGAGGTGGTTTTGTAGACCTTATCTAGCAGAAGGTACACAGTTTAATAATCAGGGCTGGTGCAAAGGTCACATGCCTCCCTCTGAATCTATGATACGGGGCCCTCCACTCATAATCATACTTTCATCTAGTGACCAGGCACATAATAATGATTGAACTTTGCAAGTACAGAGTTAAACACTAGAGGTGGTTTTGTAGACCTTATCTAGCAGAAGGTACACAGTTTAATAATCAGGGCTGGTGCATGGGTCTGAATCATGCCTCCCCTGAATCTATGATACAGGGGCCCTCCCTCATAATCATACTTTCATCTAGTGACCAGGCACATAATAATGATTGAACTTTGCAAGACAGAGTTAAACACTAGAGGTGGTTTTGTAGACCTTATCTAGCAGAAGGTACACAGTTTAATAATCAGGGCTGGTGCAAAGGTCACATGCCTCCCTCTGAATCTATGATACGGGGCCCTCCACTCATAATCATACTTTCATCTAGTGACCAGGCACATAATAATGATTGAACTTTGCAAGTACAGAGTTAAACATTAGAGTAGGTTTTGTAGACCTTATCTAGCAGAAGGTACACAGTTTAATAATCAGGGCTGGTGCAAGGGTCACATGCCTCCCCTCTGAATCTATGATACAGGGGCCTCCCTCATAATCATACTTTCATCTAGTGACCAGGCACATAATAATGATTGAACTTTGCAAGTACAGAGTTAAACACTAGAGGTGGTTTTGGGACCTTATCTAGCAGAAGGTACACAGTTTAATAATCAGGGCTGGTGCAAAGGGTCACATGCCTCCCTCTGAATCTATGATACGGGCCCTCCACTCATAATCCTCCATCCATAATAATGATTGAACTTTCATCAGTGATCCAGAAGGCACATGTAATAATGATTGAACTTTGAATCAAATAATCAGGGTTAAACACTAGATTGAACTTTGCAAGTACAGAGTTAAACACTAGAGGTGGTTTTGTAGACCTTATCTAGCAGAAGGTACACAGTTTAATAATCAGGGCTGGTGCAAAGGTCACATGCCTCCCTCTGAATCTATGATACGGGGCCCTCCCTCATAATCATACTTTCATCTAGTGACCAGGCACATAATAATGATTGAACTTTGCAAGTACAGAGTTAAACACTAGAGGTGGTTTTGTAGACCTTATCTAGCAGAAGGTACACAGTTTAATAATCAGGGCTGGTGCAAGGGGCCTCCCTCTGAATCTATGATACGGGGCCCTCCACTCATAATCATACTTTCATCTAGTGACCAGGCACATAATAATAATGAATTGAACTTTAAACACTAGAATGGTTAAGGTTAAAATCACTAGAGGTGGTTTGAATCTATGATACGGGGACCAAAATTATCTCTAGTGCAGAAATAATGATTGAACACAGTTTAATAATCAGGGGCTGGTGCAACAGTTTAATAATCAGGGCATGCCTCACCTCTGAATCTATGATACGGGGCCCCCCCTCATAATCATACTTTCATCTAGTGACCAGGCACATAATAATGATTGAACTTTGCAAGTACAGCGTTAAACACTAGAGGTGGTTTTGTAGACCTTATCTAGCAGAAGGTACACAGTTTAATAATCAGGGCTGGTGCAAGGTCACATGCCTCCCTCTGAATCTATGATACGGGGCCCTCCACTCATAATCATACTTTCATCTAGTGACCAGGCACATAATAATGATTGAACTTTGCAAGTACAGAGTTAAACACTAGAGGTGGTTTTGCAGAAGGACACAGTGTAATAATCTGGTGCAAGGGTCACATGCCTCCCTCTGAATCTATGACGGGGCCCCAGTTAAATAATCTAGTGGGCACATAATAATGGAACTTTGCAAGTACAGGTTAAACACTAGCCTCCTTATCCCTGAATCTAATAATCAGGACTGGTGGGCCCTCCTCTGAATCTATGAATGGGCCCATCATAATCTTTCATCTAGTGACCAGGCACATAATAATGATTGAACTGCAAGTACAGAGTTAAACACTAGAGGTGGTTTTGTAGACCTTATCTAGCAGAAGGTACACAGTTTAATAATCAGGGCTGGTGCAAAGGTCACATGCCTCCCTCTGAATCTATGATACGGGGCCTCCCTCATAATCATACTTTCATCTAGTGACCAGGCACATAATAATGATTGAACTTTGCAAGTACAGAGTTAAACACTAGAGGTGGTTTTGTAGACCTTATCTAGCAGAAGGTACACAGTTAATAATCAGGGCTGGTGCAAGGTCACATACCTCCCTCTGAATCTATGATACGGGGCCCTCCACTCATAATCATACTTTCATCTAGTGACCAGGCACATAATAATGATTGAACTTTGCAAGTACAGAGTTAAACACTAGAGGTGGTTTTGAACCTTATCTAGCAGAAGGTACACAGTGTAATAATCAGGGCTGGTGCAAGGGTCACATGCCTCCCTCTGAATCTATGATACAGGGCCCTCCACTCATAATCATACTTTCATCTAGTGACCAGGCACATAATAATGATTGAACTTTGCAAGTACAGCGTTAAACACTAGACGGGGACCTTATCTAGCAGAAGGTACACAGTTTAATAATCAGGATGCAAGGTCACATGCCTCCCTCTGAATCTATGATACGGGGCCCTCCACTCATAATCATACTTTCATCTAGTGACCAGGCACATAATAATGATTGAACTTTGCAAGTACAGAGTTAAACACTAGAGGTGGTTTTGTAGACCTTATCTAGCAGAAGGTACACAGTTTAATAATCAGGGCTGGTGCAAAGGTCACATGCCTCCCTCTGAATCTATGACACGGGGCCCTCCCTGAATCTATACTTTCATCTAGTGACCAGGCACATAATAATGATTGAACTTTGCAAGATACAGGGTTAAACACTGAAGGTGGTTTTGTAGACCTTATCTAGCAGAAGGTATGCCTCCCCCTCTGAATCTATGAATCTAAAATGGCTCATAAAGGGTCACGGGCCTCCCTCTGAATCTATGATACAGGGCCCTCCACTCATAATCATACTTTCATCTAGTGACCAGGCACATAATAATGATTGAACTTTGCAAGTACAGCGTTAAACACTAGAGGTGGTTTTGTAGACCTTATCTAGCAGAAGGTACACAGTTTAATAATCAGGGCTGGTGCAAAGGTCACATGCCTCCCTCTGAATCTATGATACAGGGCCCTCCCTCATAATCATACTTTCATCTAGTGACCAGGCACATAATAATGATTGAACTTTGCAAGTACAGAGTTAAACACTAGAGGGTTTTGTAGACCTTATCTAGCAGGGGTACACAGTTTAATAATCAGGGCTGGTACAAGGTCACATGCCTCCTCTGAATCTATGATACGGGGCCCTCCACCATAATCATACTTTCATCTAGTGACCAGGCACATAATAATGATTGAACTTTAAAATACAGAGTTAAACACTAGAGGTGGGTAGACTTATCTATCTAGAAGGTACAGAGTTTAATAACACAGTGTAATGATACGTGGCTCCCTGAATCCCTATGATGCAGGGCCCTGAATCTATGCACAGGGCTCCACTCATAATCATACTTTCATCTAGGTCACATAATAAGGATTGAACTTTCCCTAAACACTGAATCTAGCAGAATGATAATCGGGCCAAAGGTCACATGCCTCCCTCTGAATCTATGATACGGGGCCTCCACTCATAATCATACTTTCATCTAGTGACCAGGCACATAATAATGATTGAACTTTGCAAGTACAGTTAAGTTAAACACTAGAGGTGGTTTTGTAGACCTTATCTAGCAGAAGGTACACAGTTTAATAATCAGGGGCTGGAAAAATACGGGTCACATGCCTCCCCTGAATCTATGATACAGGGCCCTCCACTCATAATCATCTTTCATCTAGTGACCAGGGCACATAATAATGATTGAACTTTGGTACAGAGTTAAACACTAGAGGTGGTTTTGTAGACCTTATCTAGCAGAAGGTACACAGTTTAAAAATCAGGGGGCCTCCCCTGAATCTATGATACGGGGCCCTCCCCATAATCATACTTTCATCTAGTGACCAGGCACATAATAATGATTGAACTTTGCAAGTACCTGGTTTAAACACTAGAGGTGGTCTTTGTAGACCTTATCTAGCAGAAGGTACACAGTTTAATAATCAGGGCTGGTGCAAAGGTCACGGGCCTCCCTCTGAATCTATGATACGGGGGGCCCTCCACCCTGAATCTTTCATCTAGTGACCAGGCACATAATAATGATTGAACTTTGCAATACAGGGTTAAACACTAGAATTTGTAGATATCTAGCAGAAGGTACACAGTGTAATAATCAGGGCTGATACAAGGGGCTCCCTGAATCTATGATACGGGGGATAATCATACTTTCATCTAGTGACCAGGCCCATAATAATGATTGAACGGGGGCAAGTACAGAGTTGAATCTAGAGGTGGTTTTGTAGACCTTATCTCCACAGTGTAAATCAAGGGTCACATGCCTCCCTCTGAATCTATGATGGGGGCCCTGAATAATCAAATCATCTAGTGACCAGGCACATAATAATGATTGAACTTTGCAATACAGCGTTAAACACAGAGGCTCCCTGAATCTATATCTAGCAGAAGGTACACAGTTTAATAATCAGGGGCTGGTGCAAGGGTCACATGCCTCCCCTGAATCTATGATATGGGGCCCTCCACCCATTTCATCCCATAATAATGAATCTAAAGAGTTAAACATTAGAGGTGGTTTTGTAGACCTTATCTAGAGGGCTGGTGCGGGGTCCCAGAATCTATGATACAGGGGCCCTCCTCATAATCATACTTTCATCTAGTGACCAGGCACAGATTCTTTGAATCTATGATACAGGGCTCCCCTGAATCTATGATACTGGGGCCCCTGAATGAATCTAAAAAATACATACTTTCATCTAGTGACCAGGCACATAATAATGATTGAACTTTGCAAGTACAGAGTTAAACACTGAATCTATAGACCTTATCTAGCAGAGGGCACAGTGTAATAATCAGGGCTGGTGCAAGGGGTCACCCCCCCTGAATCTATGATATGGGGCCCCCTGATAATCATACTTTCATCTAAGTGACAAAAGGCACATATAATAATGATGAACTTTCTTGGACTTATAAACTCTAGAGGTGGTTTAC
The DNA here is from genome assembly GCA_903632075.3 of Acanthosepion pharaonis. Taxonomy (NCBI): domain Eukaryota; kingdom Metazoa; phylum Mollusca; class Cephalopoda; order Sepiida; family Sepiidae; genus Acanthosepion; species Acanthosepion pharaonis. The sequence goes on from CAHIKZ030003496.1 coordinate 1,255,944, forward strand.
ATCCTATTCCCAGAAATACACAATGTTTAATCCCTCTGGTTCAAGGGTCACCCCCTCCCCTGAATCTATGACGGGCCCCTATAATCATACTTTCATCTATGAAGGCACAAATCATATAATCTAAAATTCTGGCAAGTACTTATTCTCACTATTCTGGTTTTGTAGACCTTGATCAGCAAAGGTACACAGTTTAATAATCAGGTCTGGTGCAAAGGTCACATGCCTCCCTCTGAATCTATGATACGGGGCCCTCCTATCATAATCATACTTTCATCTAGTGACTAGGCACAAAATAATGATTGAACTATCTTCTTGGAGAGTTCTTGAAGAGGTGGTTTTGTAGACCTTATCTAGCAGGGGTACCAGTCTAATAATCCAGGTCTGGTGTAAGGGTCCCTCCCCTCTGAATCTATGAATGGGCCCCTATGATAATCATACTTTCATCTAGTGACCAGGCACATAATGATACTTGGAGTTAAACACTAGGTGGTTTTGTAGACCTTATCTAGCAGAAGGTACACCAGTTTAATATCCAGGACTGGTGCAAGGGTCACCCCTCCCCTGAATCTATGATATGGGGCCTCAAATAATCATATTTCATCTAGTGACCAATCTATCTTCTTTGGACTTACAGAGTTAAATTCTAGCATCCACTTTTGTACACCTTATCTAGCAGAGTCTATCACAATAATAATCAGGTCTGGTCAAGTGAAGGTCACATCCCCCTCCCTCTGAATCTATGATATGGGTCCCTGAATCATAATATGGGTCCTTTCATCTAGTGACCAGGCAAATAATAATATTGATCTTCTTACAGACTTATTCTCCATTCTGCAGACCTTATCTATGATACAGGGTCCAGTGAATCTCAATAGGGTCCAGGGGTCTGAATCTAAGGATACGGGGCCCTCTCCCCATGAATCTACCAGGGGTCTATGATTGAACTTTGGGGTACAGAGTTAAACACTACAGAGGTTCAAAATCTTATATGATCTTCTTGGGCTGGTTCAAGGTTCTGCATCCTCTTTCTGAATCCAAGGGCTCCTCCATCTAAAATACATCTAGTGACCAGGTCTGAATAATGATTGAATCCACACCCTCCCCCTGAATCTATGATACAGGGCTCCCTGAATCTGATGGGTCCCTCTGAATCTATGATGGGGCCCTCCCTATAATCTATCTAGTGGACTTATGAATCTGATTGAACTTTGCAAGTACATCCTCTTAAACATCTGTTTTGTAGACCTGGTGCAGGGTACATGCCTCCCTCAGAATCTATCTATCTAAAATATTTCCCTGAATCAGGGATTGATAGGTCACCCCCCCCTGAATCTATGATATCGGGATACAGGGCCCTCCATGCTCCCCTCTGAATCTATGATAATCATATCTTTGATCTAGTGACCAGGCACATAATAATGATTACAAGGGGTTAAACACTAGAGGGGTTTCCTATGAATCTTGCAGAAGGTATTAATAATCTCCAAAGGTCACATGCCTCCCTCTTCCCTATGATGCGGGCCCTCCCAGAATCTATCATACAGTGACCAGGCACATAATCTATTGAACTTTCCACCCCTCCCCAGAATAAACACTAGAGGTCCCTGAATCTAAAAGAACTCTACACAGTTTAAAATCAGGGGCTGGCTTCTTGCCCTGAATCTCCATGATCTGGGGCCCCTTTCCCACAAATACTTTCATCTAGTGAATCTAAATAATGATTGAACTTTGCAGGTACAGAGTTAAACACTGTGGTTTTCTAAATATTATCTATGATAGAGGGCTCTACTAAAGAAAATATGATAGGCTCCATCTTCTTGATACTTATTCTCCATGAACTTTCATAAAATACGGGTGAACTCTCTACGTTTGAATCTAATATACAGGTCTGGTATAACATCCAGGGCAGAAGGTACCTGAATTAATGATCAGGGCTGGTGCCTGAATCTATGATACAGGGGCCCTCCACCCCATACTTTCAATCAGGCACATAATAATGATTGAACTTTGCAAAGAGGGGTCCCTGATATCAGCAGATAATAATCAGGGCTCAAAATCCATGAATCGGGAATCTATGGACTTATTCCCTGAATCTACATTCATCTAGTGACCCTAATGATTGAATGCAGGGCAGAGTTAAACACTAGAGGTGGTTTTCTACCTTAATATCCAGAAGGTCCCTGAATAATCAGGATACAGGTCACTCCCTGAATCTATGATACGGGGTCCTCCACTCATAATCCACTTTCATCTAGTGACCAGGCACATAATAATCTAACTTCTTGGACAGGTTAAACACTAGAGGTGGTTTTGAATCCTCCCAGAAATGCAATTTAATAATCAGGGCTATGCAAGGGTCACATGCCAGGTCTGAATCTATGAGATGGGGCCTCCCCATGAATCTATGATCTAGGGACCAGGCACATAATAATGATTGGTACTGGTAAAACTGAATGGTTTTATAGACCTTATCTTCTTGGACTCAGTAAAATCCATTCTGCATCCACTTTCCCTGAATCAATGTCAGAGGTCTATGACAATAATCAGGAGGGCTCCTGGTACAAGGTCCACCCCTCCCTGAATAGGACTCCTTATCTAGGATATGGGTCTATGATAATGGGGGCCTCCCTGAATCAAAATCATATCATAAGTCATCTTAATCTGATTGCAAGTACTAAACACTAGGGGTGGTTTTGGGGCTCCAGTCTAGAAATATCCAGGTCTGGTGCAAAGGTCACAGGGCTCCCCTGAATCTATGATACGGGGTCTGAATGATAATCAGGGCTCCTGTTCAAAATCATATAATCTTCTTGGACTTATTCTCCAGGGCTTTCCCATGATGCAATAGGGCTCCCAGAATAATAATCAGGGTCTGGTGCAAGGTCACCCCTCCCTCTGAATCTATGATATGGGTCTATGATATGGGTCCCTTTCTACTAAAGTTCAAAAGGCATATAAGATATCTTCTTGACTTATTCTCCAGAATCTAAAAAATGGGGGTTTTGATCTATCCAGCAGATACAGGTAATAATGTGGGTCAACCCCTCCCCCCTGAATCTATGGGGGGTCTCATAATCATGGGTCATCTAGTGACTAAGGTTCAAAATCTATGATAAGCTATCTTCCCTGAATCTTATTCACTAGGGTGGTTTCCTCTTTCCCACAAAGCAATGTCACACAGTGATAACAGGGCTGGTGTGAAGGTCCACCCCTCCCCCCTGAATCTATGATACGGGCCCTCTATGATATGGGTCCACCCTGAATAAAGTTAAAAATGATTAACCCTGAATCTTGGACTTATTCTCCCTTGATTGCATCCACTTTCCCCCCATGATAAAATGTCACCAGTCTATCTACAATATCCAGGGCTGGTGAATCTCACCCCTCCCCATGAATCTATGATACAGGGCCCCTATGATATGGGTGATACACTCTACTAGGGTTCAAAAATCATATAAGCTATCTTCTTGAACTTATTCTCCATACATCACTGAATATGTTAAATAGACCTTATCTCAGGGGGTCCCAGAAATAACAATACAGGTCTGGTGAAGGTCACCCCCCTCCCCCTGAATCTATGATAATGATATAATCATACGGGGTTCAAAATAATGATTGAATCTAAAATACAGGGTTAAATTCTAGAATTTTGCATCCCATAATGCGGGATGTCACCAGTCTATCAGAATCATCTGAATCTATGATACCCTCCCCTGAATCTATGATTCTATGATATCTAGTGACCAGGCTAATAATGAATCTAAAAAGTAAAATCTTAATATAGGGGCTTCCAGAATTATGATACAGGGCTCCTAATCTGAATCCTCTGAATCCATGATACGGGGCCCTGAATCTAAAAAATATCTGAGGTCCCAGAATGATTACAGGGGCTCCCCTGTTGAATCTATGATACAGAGACCTATCTAGCAGAGGGTCCACTCTACTAAAGTTCAAAATCATATAAGGCTCCCTGAATCTTGGGGCTCCCTGAATCTATGATACAGGGCTCCCCTGAATACGGGGCTCTGGTGATACGGGGCTCCCAGAATCTATGATACAGGGGTCATAATGAATAATGATTGAATCTAAAATGGGTTAAACACTGATATGGGTCCTTATCTATGATACAAAATAATCCCAGAATCTCTTGGACAGAGGCTCCCTGAATCTATGATCCTCTTTCCCTGAATGCAACGATATCACAATATCCAGGTCTGATGATCCACCCAGAGTTAAATCTATGATGGTTTTGGGGACCTTATATGGGTCCACAGTTTAAAAATCGGGGGCTCTATGCAAATACGCCTCCCAGAATCTATGATACAGAGGCTCCCTGAATCTATGATACAGGGCAATCTATTGAATCTATGATACAGGGCCCTGAATCTATGAAGGTCGGTGATATGGGTCCTTGAATCCCTAAATGATACGGGGCTCCCCAGAATCTGCTGATGAGGCTCCCTGAATCTGCATGATACAGAGGCTCCCTGAATCTATGATACAGGGCCCCTGAATGGGTGATACGGGGCTCCTGAATCTGGGGGGATGATACGGGTTTCATAATCATATGATGAATCTTCTTGATACTTATTCCCTGAATTCTGATCAGGGCTTTCCCCTGAATCAAAATACAGTCTATCCAATCTAATATCCAGGTCTGGTGGGTCACATCCCCCTCCCCTGAATCTATGATACGGGGTCCTCCCTGAAATCTATGTTCAGGACCATACATAATATCTTCTTGAAAATGATACATCTCCCTGCATGGTTACTTTCCTTGAATCTAAAATAAGGGCTCCTGAATGTCATCAGGTCTATGAAATGATCCAGGGCTCCCTGAATCTATGATACACCCCCTCCCCTGAATCTATGATATGGGGCCCTGAAATGGGTCCACTCTACTAAATCAAAATAATGAAACGGGACTTATTGAATCATTACAGGGGCTTTCCCTGAATCTATGATACAGAGTCTATCCAATAATCCAGGTCTGTGAAACACAAAATACACCCCTCCCCATGAATCTATGATATGGGTCCTGAATGGGTATGATACTAAAGTTCAGAATCATATATGATACAGGGCTCCTGAATTCTCCATACTGCATCCTCCAGAATACAGATGATACAGGGTCTCCCAGGGCTATCAAACAATATCCATAGGTCCACCCCTCCCCCTGAATCTATGATATCTAGGGTCCCTAAATCTACAATATGGGTCCCCTGAATCTACGATACGGGGCTCTCATGATACTATCTTCTTGAACTTAATCTCCCTGAATCACATGATATCTTTCTGGTGGGGATACATCCCTCCCTGAATCTATGATACGGGGCTCCCTGGAAAATACGGGGCTCCTGAATCCCCCATGAATCTACGGGATATGGGTCTATGATAGGGGAGGCTCCCTAGAATCAAAAATGATAGAGGCTCCCCTGAATCCCTCCCCTGAATCTACGATACGGGGCTCCTGAATCTAAAATACGCCAGTCTTGAAGAATATGATGGGGCTCCCAGAATCTATGATACACCCTCCCCCACGTGAATCTATGATACAGAGGCTCCCTGAATCTATGATACAGAGGTCCCTGAATCCTGAATCGGGATCCCTGAATCTAATGATACTTTCATCTAGTGACCTCCTTGATAATAATGATTGAACTATGATACAGGGCTCCCTGAATCTTTACGGGACCCTATGCAGAGGTCACCCTATTTAATAATATCTGGTACAGGGCTCCCCTGAATCTATGATACGGGGCTCCTGAAATCTACTATGATACAGGGCTAATAATGATTGAATCTAAAATGATACTAGGGGTTTCCCTGAATCTATGATACAGGGCTCCTGAAGAAGGGGGCCCTGAATCTAGATACGGGGCTCCCAGAATCTATGATACAGGGCTCCCTGATTCAAAAATGATACAGGGTTCCCTGAATCTATGATACGGGGCTCCCCCTGAATCTATGAGGGCTCCCTCCTATCATCTAGTGTGAAATGATACGGGGCTTTTGAACTACGATAAGGGGGGTCCTGAATCTAAAATACGGGGCTCTATGATACGGGGCTCCCAGAATCTATGATACAGAGGCTCCCTGAATCTATGATACAGGGCTCCCTGATTCAAATGATACAGGGCTCCCTGAATCTATGATAAGGGGCCCCTGAAAATACGGGGCCAGGAACATAAAAATATTGGGGGGACACGGGGTTAACACCAGAATCTGTAGATGATACAGATCCCTGAAAAGGATACAGGGGATTCTATGATACAGGCTCCTGAATCTAGAATAATACTTTCTCCCTATGATAATAATGATTGAACTTTAAAATACGGGGAGGCTCCCTAGAATCTATGATACAGAGGCAAAGGATACAGGCCTCCCCTGATTCTATGATACAGGGCCCCTGAATCTATGATACGGGGCCCTAAATCTACAATACGGGGCCCTGAAAAATACGGGGCTCTATGACCAATTCCCAGAATCTATGATACAGAGGCTCCCTGAATCTATGATACAGGGCTCCCTGATTCTATGATACATCCCCTGAATCTATGATACTATGGCCCCTGAATCTAATAATGACGGGGCTCTTGAATCTAAAAATAGAGGGGCTCTGTGATACTAGCAGGGGCTCCCAGAATCTATGATACAGAGGCTCTCCCTGAATCTATGATACGGGGGCTCCCCTGAATCTATGATACAGGGCTCCCTGAATCTAAAATGATACAGAGTTAAACAGGGCTCCCTGAATCTATGATACAGAGGCTCCCTAAAAATCTACAATACGGGGCTCCCCTGAATCTATGATACAGGGGAATCTATGATAAGGGGCTCCCTAAGGAATAATGGGGCTCCTGAATAAAATACAGATAGAGGTGGTCCCTGAATCTATGATACAGGGCTCCCTGAATCTAATGATACAGGGCTCCCTGAATCTATGATACAGGGCTCCCTGAATCTATGATACGGGGCTCCCTGAATCTAAAATACGGGGCATAATAATGATTGAATTTAAAAATACTAGGGGGGCTCCCAGAATCTATGATACAGAGGCTCCCTGAATCTATGATACAGGGCTCCCCTGAATTCTATGATACAGGGCTCCCTGAATCATACGATCTAGGGACCCTGAATGATTGAACTTTGATACGGGGCTCCTAGAATCTACGATACGGGGCTCTTGAATTTAAAATACGGGGCTCTATGGACGGGGCTCCCAGAATCTATGATACAGAGGCTCCCTGAATCTCATGATGACAGGGCTCCCTGAATCTATGATACGGGGCTCCCTGAATCTTTGATACTTATCTAGCTTGAATCTAAAAATACGGGGCTGGAATGATACGGGGGCTCCCAGAATCTATGATACAGAGGCTCCCTGAATCTATGATACGTGGCTCCCTGAATCTAAAATACGGGGCTCCTGAATCTAAAATATGGGGCCCTATGATACGGGGCTCCCAGAATCTATGATACAGAGGCTCCCTGAATCTATGATACAGGGCTCCCTGAATCTATGATACGGGGCTCCCTGAATCTACGATACGGGGCTCTTGAATCTAAAATACGGGGCTCTATGATACGGGGCTCCCAGAATCTATGATACAGAGGCTCCCTGAATCTATGATACGTGGCTCCCTGAATCTACGATACGGGGCTCCCTGAATCTATGATACGGTGCTCCCAGAATCTACGATACGGGGCTCCTGAATCTAAAATACGGGGCTCTATGATACGGGGCTCCCAGAATCTATGATACAGAGGCTCCCTGAATCTATGATACGGGGCTCCCTGATTCTATGATACAGGGCTCCCTGAATCTATGATACGGGGCTCCCTGAATCTACGATAAGGGGTCCTGAATCTAAAATAGGGGAATCTATGATACGGGGCTCCCAGAATCTATGATACAGAGGCTCCCTGAATCTATGATACAGGGCTCCCTGATTCTATGATAAAGGGCCCTGAATCTATATAACACTAGTGCAAAGATACGGGGCTCCCTGAATCTACGATACGGGGCTCCTGAAGCTAAAATACGGGGCTCTATGATACGGGGCTCCCAGAATCTATGATACATAGGCTCCCTGAATCTATGATACGTGGCTCCCTGAATCTACGATACGGGGCCCCTGAATCTAAAATACGGGGCTCTATGATACGGGGCTCCCAGAATCTATGATACAGAGGCTCCCTGAATCTATGATACAGGGCTCCCTGATTCTATGATACAGGGCTCCCTGAATCTATGATACGGGGCTCCCTGAATCTACGATACGGGGCTCCTGAATCTAAAATACGGGGCTCTATGATACGGGGCTCCCAGAATCTATGATACAGAGGCTCCCTGAATCTATGATACATGGCTCCCTGAATCTACGATACGGGGCTCCTGAATCTAAAATACGGGGCTCTATTATACGGGGCTCCCAGAATCTATGATACAGAGGCTCCCTGAATCTATGATACAGGGCTCCCTGATTCTATGATACAGGGCTCCCTGAATCTATGATAAGGTGCTCCCTAAATCTACAATATGGGGCTCCTGAGGTACAAAAATACGGGGCTCTATGATACGGGGCTCCCAGAATCTATGATACAGAGGCTCCCTGAATCTATGATACAGGGCTCCCTGATTCTATGATACAGGGCTCCCTGAATCTATGATAAGGGGCTCCCTAAATCTACAATACGGGGCTCCTGAATCTAAAAATAAGGGGCTCTATGGATACGGGGCTCCCAGAATCTATGATACAGAGGCTCCCCTGAATCTATGATACAGGGCTCCCTGATTCTATGATACAGGGCTACCCCTGAATCTACGATAGGGGGCTCCCTGAATCTACGATACAGGGCTCTTGAATCTAAAAATACGGGGCTCTATGATACGGGGCTCCCCAGAATCTATGATACAGAGGCTCCCTGAATCTATGATACAGGGCTCCCTGAATCTATGATACGGGGCTCCCTGAATCTACGATACGGAGCTCTTGAATCTAAAAACGGGGCTCTACATACGGGGCTCTATGATACGGGGCTCCCAGAATCATGATACAGAGGCTCCCTGAATCTATGATACGGGGCCCCCCTGAATCTACGATCTAGGGGCTCCTGAATCTAAAATATGGGGCCCTATGATGGGGTTTCCCAGAATCTATGATACAGAGGCTCCCTGAATCTATGATACGGGGCTCCCTGATTCTATGATACAGGGCTCCCTGAATCTATGATACGGGTCTCCCTGAATCTACGATACGGAGCTCTTGAATCTAAAATACGGGGCTCTATGATACGGGGCTCCCAGAATCTATGATACAGAGGCTCCCTGAATCTATGATACGTGGCTCCCTGAATCTACGATACGGGGCTCCTGAATCTAAAATATGGGGCCCTATGATACGGGGCTCCCAGAATCTATGATACAGAGGCTCCCTGAATCTATGATACAGGGCTCCCTAATTCTATGATACAGGGCTCCCTGAATCTATGATACGGGGCTCCCTGAATCTACGATACGGGGCTCCTGAATCTAAAATACGGGGCTCTATGATGGGGGGGCTCCCAGAATCTATGATACAGAGGCTCCCTGAATCTATGATACGTGGTTCCCTGAATCTACGATACGGGGCTCCTGAATCTAAAAATAGGGGGCTCTATGATACTGGGGCTCCCAGAATCTATGATACAGAGGCTCCCTGAATCTATGATACAAGGCTCCCTGATTCTAATGATACAGGGCTCCCTGAATCTATGATACGGGGCTCCCTGAATCTACGATACGGGTCTCCTGAATCTAAAATACGGGGCTCTATCATACGGGGCTCCCAGAATCTATGATACAGAGGCTCCCTGAATCTATGATACAGGGCTCCCTGATTCTATGATACAGGGCTCCCTGAATCTATGATACGGGGTCTCCATGAATCTACGATACGGTGCACCCTGAATCTATGATACAGGGTCTCCCGGAATCTGTGACGGGGCTACTGAATCTAAAATACGGGGCTCTATGATACGGGGTCTCTCTGAATCTGTGATACGTGGCTCCCTGAATCTATGATACAGGGCTCCCTGAATGTACGATACGGGGCTCCCGGAATCTATGACGGGGCTAATGAATCTAAAATACGGGGCTCTATGAATCTATGATACGGGGGCTCCCTCAATCTATGATACGGGGGCTCCCTCAATCTATGATACGGGGGCTCCCTCAATCTATGATACGAGACACCCTCTCGTCTACATCTCAATGTTTTTGTAACTTAATTATGTACAATAATGGATCATATACAATACAGGTGAACAATCTAAAATTTAAAATTTAAAATAAATCCAATGTATCTAAATTCAAATTAGAGACATGGCATAACAAATCATTCCATCTTAAATAAATCAACAATGCTTTGCGGCAAATTTAACATCAACTTGAGATTTTTCTTGTTAAACAGTTGAATAATTTTAACACATTCAACATTATGAATAATAAATCGTGAATTTTATTAAATGTTTTTTTTCGAAACTCAGTCTGAGCAAAACAAATTTGATCGAAAAAGAATAAACCCCAAAGTGACGTCAAAATCCACAAAATTTGTCATCTTTTAACAGTCGTGCTTAGTTTAATCTGTAACCTATATAAATGTAGGTAAACAAAAGCAACTGGTGATAAAATAGCGAGGGTCACAAAGCAGTGAAAGGGACTTCCAATCAGGTTGCACCCCCGGTCGAAGGTTTCGGAGCTAGTAAGCGCTTGCCCTGTTTGGGGGGAGCGTTAGGATTGGTTCTATGCATTAGCACGCGTTAGGGTTATGTTTTAGTATGCAAGGGGCGGTAACCCCCAAAGGATTGGGAAGCACGTATAAAGAGGAACGTGGGTTGTGAGGAAGATCCTATTAGTAGGGAATGCGGACAGTTAGCAGATACGCATACTCGGATACGAACGGCCAACCGCGTATTGACAATGGCTTTCGAGGTTTGATTTGTAAATCAATGATTTACGATAAGTGGGCGTCGGCAAGGCTGTGTGGAGGCACCCCGATTTTCTTTTACGTTTATAAATAAGTCAATCGACGACCTTCTTCGACCGCATATTTAACCCCGTTACGAAGACAGAGAAACCTGTTTCGACGACATTTCCATTGCTCTAAAGACCGTTTCTTTCGCATACTCAAACTCATTTGAACCTATTTAAATCAGCATTATGGCCTTATCACGTCGAAAACAGCGGTTCTCGTACGATCACCGAAGTTAAGCAAAATATCTTCTGGCTTTAAATAACCTGCAAAGAGTTGATAAACCGTAGAAAACGAATCAATAATAATAAAATAATAACTGTTTTAATGACAACGTGTTTCACCTTCGGCGGGTCAGAATAAAATAAATATCTGTGTGTGTTTGTGTTTGCGTTTTTTTTGTGTGTGTGTTTATGTTTATTTTTTGTGTGTATGTGTGTGTGTGTTTGTGTTTAGTTTTTTGTGTGTGTTAGTATTTTGTGTGTGTGCGTTTGTATTTTGTGCGTGTGCGTATGTGTTCTGTGTGTGTGTTTTGTGTTTGTTTTTTTGTGTTTATGTTTGTTTTTTGTATGTGTGTGTGTGTGACGTGTTTGTGTTTGTTTTTTTGGGTGTGTGGTGTATGTTTGTGTTTGTTTTTTGTGTGTTTGTGTTTTTTGTGCGTTTATGTTTGTTTTGTGTGTGTGATGTGTTTGTGATGTGTGTGAGTGTTTGTATTGTTTTTTATGTATGTGTTTGTGTTTTGTGTGTGTGTGCGTTTGAGTTTGTTTTGTGTGTGTGTGTGTGTGTGTGTGTTTGTTTTTTGGTCTGTGTGTGTCGTGTGTGTGTTTCTGCTTTTTAGTGTGTGTGTGTGTGTGTGTTTGTGTTTGTTTTTTGGTCTGTGTGTGTTGTGTGTGTTTCTGTTTTTTAGTGTGTGTGTGTGTGTGTGTGATATTAAATTGGTAATATCTATTTCTTAGATTTAGAAGAGATAACAAAAAGACAAAAAATGATGTTTATAATCGGAAGCTATCAACTGTGAACGACTTGAACGATTCCCGTAAGGAAAAAAAATGGGAAGTTCAAATAATAGAAAATTCGTGACAATAAAAATGAATGACACCGCGGCGACATTTCAATTGGACACTGGTAGTGATATTACAATTATTGATGAACAAACTTGGAACAGAATTGGCAAACCTAACTTGAAAAAAACTGACAAATTTGCAAGGGGCATATTGGGAAAGAAATTAATTTTTCTTGGGAAAATTACGTGTAACATCGCTCTTGCTGGTAAAACTAAAAAAAAGCAGATGTTTCCGCATAAAAAAAACAAAACATTTCAAGTTGAAAATACTAGACGTTGATTGGCTAGAATAATTATTTGAACGATTCAATTGGAGAATTAATTCATTCTGCGGAAAAATAGATTGTTCGTCACAGAAAAAATGATGATTGTTTTCTCAGAGGCGTTAGAAAAATGTACAAAGCCAAAAGCATTTTTAAATTGAGTGGAAACGTTGTACCAATGTTTAAGCCTAAAAGAAAGTTACCCTTTGCTGTGTTGGAGTGGATTAACACCGAATTGGACAGGTTAGAAAGTTCCAGAGTTATTGGAAAAATAGATTATACACAAGGGGTCATGCCAACTGTTTATATCAGAAAGAAAATTAATAAGATTCGTTTATGTGCATATTTTCAACTGGATTGAATGATCGCCTCAAACCACATGCATATCCCCTACCAAATCCAGAGGATATATTTGCCAAATTGAATGGTGGTAATTTTTTTTTTAAATTGATCTATCTGAGGCATATCTTCAAATCGAAATGGATGAGGAATGTCAGAAGTTTTTGACTATTAATACACATAAAGGACTCTACAAGTTTAAAAGATTAGCCTTTGAAGTAAATGTAGCCCCAGGTATTTTCCAGCAATTAATGAATACAATGCTGACTGGACTAGACGGTGTTTTTATTTACATGGATGATATTATACTCATTAAGAGTGCTGCACGTAAAACTTATTCAGCAAGTATTCCAGAGAATACATGATTACGGCTTCAAACTCAAGTGAAAAGAAATGTCAATTCTTTCTGGACAAGATTAGATATTTAGATCAGATAATCGACGAAAAACGAAGATCTGATCCCACTCGAGCAAGTGCCATGAAAAAATGCCTTCTTCGACAAATTTGCTAACCTTACAATCATTTCTCAGATTAGCGAATTATTATAATATTTATGTGTCAGGGATGTACAAGTTGCGAACACCTCTGAATAATTTACTTAAATTTAATAATAATAATTTACTTACGAAATGGAATTGGTCGACGGAATGTCAAAAAGCTTTTGAAGGAATTTAAAAAAAAACTAACTTCAGAATTATCGCTGACACATCAGGACCCTCACCGACAGATAATAATAGCGTCAGACGCGAGTGAATACGGCATAGAAGAGGTAATAGGCCATAAATTCGGAGACGGTACAGTGAAAGCAGTCGCTCACGCTTCAAAAAGTTTGATAAATACGGAAAAATGCGAGTCAAATTGAAATGGAAGCACTTGCTATAATTTTTGCTATAAAGAAATTTCATAGAAAGATATTAGGAAGAAAATTCCTACTACAAATGCTCATCGTCCATTATTAAATATATTCGGTTCTGAGGGATTCTCACACATACTGAAGACTACAGCGTTGGGCTACGATTTTGTTGAACTATGATTACAAGATGGAATTTCTATTGTCAAGACAATTGGGACACGCAGATGACTGGTCCAAATTGATATCGAAATGTAAAGGAGATTTTAAAGATACTGTGATTGCTTCGCTGGAATCCGAAAGCAAAATTAAGTCTGGTATGTAACACTGTTAAAGAATTGCCGGTCACTATCGACGATATTAAAATTCATTCTCAAAAGGATACGTTTATTCAGAAAACTATGAATAACCTTAAGTTGAAATAGAGTAAAACTAAAATTAAACCTGCTGACAATAACAATTCTTTTTGTGATAAAGTACGTTTGTACGCGGAAAGAATTGTAATCCCGTTATCAGTACAAAAAAAAGGATATTAAAACAATTCCATGTAGGACACTCGGGAATAGTGAGGATGATGTCCTTGATGAGAAGCTACGCATATTGGCTAAAGTTGGACAAAGATATAGAAAATACAGTTAGAAAATGTAATGGTTGTAATTCAGCAGTAAAATCATCGCCTATAAACTATCAGGCATGGCCGAGCAATGATAAACCGTGGGCAAGACTACATATGGATTTCGCTGGACCATTAAATGATTAATTCTATTTCTGGTCGACAGTTTCACAAAATGCTTCGAGATATTGAAGTGTAAAAGACCTACTACCGCAATAACGATTAATTCCTGCGCAAAATTTTTGCAAGATTTGGAGTACCTGACACTGTGGTTTCCGACAATTTTGACTCAATTTACTTCTAAGGAGTTTTAAAATTTCTGCAACAGCTACGCGATTGAACATTTGACAACGCCAATTTATCATCTGAGCTCAAATGGTCAAGCGGAACAGTTTGTTGGCACCTTCAAAATGACAATAAGAAAAGCTTAGAAGCTGAAGAAACGGCGCTAAAAGAATTTTGAGCGTATATTGAATGACGTCTGATACAATCATCATCGCGAAAACGTCCTCTGCAGAGCTCATGTTTACTAGGAAAGTTAGATTCGTTTTCAGCAAGTTACTGCCAGGGAATAAAAAGAAAATTTGACGATTTGAAACGACCAGATCCTTCAAGATCGGCCATAAAGTCAAGTGGAACACTTTGTTGGCACCTTCAAAAGGGCAATAGGAAAACCTAAAGGTGTGGCACCATTTAACGAGGCAGAAAAAGAAAAGAAAGAAAAGAAGGAAAGGAGAGGCTAAGACCCAAAGCGTGGATGATAAGCAGAACACCACGGCTAAGAGACAATGGGTAAAGGATATTTTTATAAGTAACAAATGGCGAAAGAGTGTCATTACAATGACAGGGAAATTCTGAGTGGATAAAGGAATCGGGTGTGTTTTGGCAACGGCTGTGTTATCTAGGATACGTAAACAAACTGCTGGCCGACTGGCGAAAGAAAAATCCAAATGAAAATGTTATTTCGATAAGTGACGGAAAACAGGTGGACCAAAGGGATTTGGATAGATATGAAAAATTAAAAGCTGCACACGATGTGTCCACTGACCGATTTCTTTCGACGGAACATCTTTAGCCTGCGATAATAAAATTATGTTATCAGAAATGTGTACCGAAAGGAAATGAATGGGAACTTAGAAATGTTCTTTTCGGGGCGACGTTTGGCCGTGTTAAAAAGACCACCCATTCCGATAATTAGCGATAAGATGACGGACGAAGTCCAGGTGTAGAACAAGAGTTATGACCACCGTCTTGTCCTGTTTGCGGCTAGAGAAAATGATAACTGCGATTAAGAGGAAGAAAAGGAAAAGAAAAGATTTTTTTTTTTTAGTTAAGCAAGATATTTTTTTTCCTGAAACAAAGCCGCGGATTCGTCCACGCCCGACTAAGACATCATTGGTCGAGTGGTGATCACGTGACGCACGAAGGAAGCTGTCGCCGCCCATCCAGAGGATAGGTATGAGAAGCTGCTACGAAGAAGTGGGAAGGGAAGCTCACGCCCCTCTGAAGTATGGTGAGAAGGTGGGAGTAAGAAAAGGCTCCCAAAAATGTAAAAAAGTGGAAATTCCTAACCAGAGAGGTGGATATGTAATTAGAATTATCGAGGAACCCCCGACGCCGACAAACCCACCCCGGTTTTGGTCGGCGTCCATATAAGCGAAGCCGCAGCAAGCAGAAATCAGTTCGAGAAGAGTTGCAGTTAAGTTCGAGTTGAGTTCCAGTTCGGTTCGAGAGACTTCCGCCTCGCAGATAGCTGACTTGAAAGATTCACGCAAATTCCGGACTCCTCTTCAATCCAAGAACAATTATTTTGAAGAGCGACTTACATCCAGACCACCAAAATAAGTTTTTTTTTTTCGACTTTCGTCCGAAGACACACCGAAAAACCAATTTCTTAAAGAGCAAACAACTTGAAGCGTTAAAACTCGCCTAACGGAAAACAACGTGTCACAATCCATAGAACGGGTCGGGAAATAGACGCAGTCCTATGTATCGAACAACTAGACATAAAGTTTGTTATCTTTTTCTTTGATATCTTGAACTTTTGAGTTTTCATTTTATTTTCTTTTATGCATATTTGTGTGGTGTCACCCCTGTTGAACCCGATTTGCATTACGGCCCCAACTACTGATTGATCTCGTCTGCCTAAGATCAATTCACAAGGTGGGTAGGCAGACTGAGATCAATGCAGTTACTTTGGTAACCAGGCGTTGGAAGCGAGTTGGGAACGACGAGGCTGATATCAAATCTAACCAGATTCCCACCCGAATCACCAAAAGGTTAGAACGTCACATTTGGGTGCCGCGACCGATACCAAGCCAGTTGGTCGTCACACGACGAGACAACACGACTGACGCGACAGGCGGACGTCACGTTTGGAGCGGCGACACCCGAACGGAGCAGCGAGGAGCGAACAGCTGGCGCCGCGGCGAGGACGTCACAGTTGGTGCCGTGTTAGACCAGGATAGGACGTCACAGTTGGCGCTGCGACCAGGGGACGACGTCACAAAGGCATGAAAGCATTAGAAACGGGATTACAAGAATTTTTGAGCGTGTATCGAATGACGTCAAATGTTAAAGTCACCGCGAAAATGTCACCTGAAGAGCTCATGTTTACTAGGAAAGTTAGATCCATTTTTGACAAATTACTGCCGGGATAAGAATAAGAAGAAAAGTTTGACAATTTCAAACTACCAGATCATTTAAAATCAGCGATAAAGTTTTCTTTAAAAGCCTTAAGGCCAGAAATAAAAATTGGCTGGAAGGTAAAAGTTATTCAGCACCTTGGTAGTATGATGTCCATAGGTGAAGGTGGAAGATTTTGTCATAAGAGACACATAGATCGAGGTGTAGATATGCATAGAATAAGCAACCAGTAGAATTTAATTTACCAATGGACATAATTTACGATACTTTCGAAGTACTTATTCCTAAGACTGAAATGACAATACAAATTCAGGGAATACGTAATCCAGCTGAAACGTTAAAGGTGGACTCATGTCGGAAAAATGTATCGACTAAAGAAAGTGTATATTTAAAAAGAGGGGGTGTTGTGGAGATGAACACACCGCTCCAAAAAAGGACTTGAACTCGTTCAAATACATATAGACTAACACCGAGAATCGTCAGTAGGTGTAAATAAGTAGAGAGTTAAAGATCTAGCCTATCTGTTTTCTAGCTATTTCAGCAATACTACGTCGACTTCAAGCGACATATTACTTCTTGATGGTGTTATCTTCATTCTATGCAATGAAGGAATAACAGAGAGTTACTTTTCTCATCTTTCTTTTATTTTTCGGTTCGGAATTTCCTCAACCATTTACCTCAACTAGTATTAAATCATCAGCATGAGCTCTGTTAACCTTTCCTAACATCTGATCCCAAATCCCAAACGATGTTGGTCCTGCCTGTTCTACTATTCTATAATAAGTTTCCTACCTCTGGTCTAATTTACCTTCTCTGATGTGGACCTTATAGAATACAGGATCCCCCCTACACGTAATTCAACTTCCCTTCACCGATTATTTATTCTCTCATTTCGCTTCATCTGCAGCCACCTAATTCTCCTTCGATCCTGCGAAAATATTTTTATGTTGGTGCTCTGATATTATCTGATGGTAGGTTTCAGTAAATTGTCTACTGGCAAGACCACATCACGTCCAGACAACATATAATATGGCATGAACTTCGAGGTTTCATTTATAGAGAACCTCACGGCAGCCAAAGCCTGCGTCAAATATAAATCCCAATTTTCTTTGTCGTTCTCCGTCAGTTTCATTAATATGTCTCCTAGTGTTCTTTGAAATCTCTCCAGTTTCGCATTGCTCTGTGGGTGATAAGGGGAAGTGGTCATGTGCATCTATCCTCTTCCTGCTTGCCAGGATTTCTCTCATTATCCTATTCTCAGGCCCATTGTCGGTGACCAACTGCACTGGGTCTCCATATCGTGGAAATATCCCCGTCAGTATCAAATCAGACACCTAATTCTTCTCTGAGCCTACGAAAATATTTTATGTTGGTGCACTAATATCATCTGATGGTATTCCTTCCCCATATACTTTCAGACTCTTTCTAATAACCAATTTTTCTTCATTTTCAGACTCACTCTTTGATTCCATTTCCTCTGGCTCTACTTCTTGTACTTCCTCTTCGGGGGTAAAACGTGCTGTCCCTCCCACCCGACACCACCAGTCTTAACTTTACTGGCGATTATTGCTCAGCCTCTATGACTTCGTTTTCTCGGGGGGGGGGGGTCATCCTCCTCCTCCTACTACTACTACTACTACTCTCTTGATTCTTCTTCTATAACTTCTGGGTCAGGGCTACGGATATCGTTTTCCACATTCCGTCTCTCTGGTTCCTCGCTCGAAGACCTCCATGTCCTTTCAGACTCTCTCGTAACTAACTGGTTACTAACAACCTATTTTTCTTCGTTTTTAGATTCACTCTTTCATTCCATTTCCTCTGGCTCTACGAGAATGTTGGGAAGATGAATACACCTCTGCAAATGAGGACTTGAACCCGTCCAAATATATATAGACTGACGCCGAGAATCGTCAGTAAAAGGAGTAAAAAACAAATAGAGATTTAGAGATCTAGCTTATCTGTTTTCTACCTATTTCAGCAAGACGACGTTGACTCCGAGCGACATACTACTTCTTGATGGTGTTATCTTCATTCAGTGCAATGAAGACATAACATATAGTTCGCGAATCGTATGCATGTGATACTTGGGGCCGTGAACTAACAGTAAAAAAAAAACAAAAAACACTGTGCATTTTATTTCGATCCTTCCACAAAGCCATATACAATAGTGATTTTCTAAAAATCGAACCGAAAGTATACGACACCCAGTGAGGACCGAACTCACCACGTAGTCATAATTGTTTTAGCGAGACACGCTTGCTAACCATTAGACCACTTCGAGGTGACCAGGCCATACAGATATATAGTAAAAACCACCATAGTTATTAGTCAATTAATTGTTTTTTCATAATCATTTGTATATTATCACCATTGGCTTACGGCCAGGCCACATCACGTTAAAACACCAGCTCACTTACGATTACCGAAGTTAAGCAACATCAAGCCTGGTCAGTAAAAAATTAGAGAAAAAAATCTTAATTTTCACTTCAGAAGACTAATTATTGTAAGAAGACTGTCACACCAATCTTGTAAACAGTTAGGGACCGCCCAATTTGCCGGAAAAATCAGCATTCAAAATATTCTCTGTGGAATTTGATCACCGACCACAGGCCTCAATGGATAATATACAACTATTTTAGAGGCAGGAAAGGATCGTTTTGTTGCGGTATTCTCTATAATATACAAAGCCAAGTTTGCTTCAAGGCCATGTTTATAGATCCCCCATGTGAAGAGGAGTACAGTCGATTGTAGGATGATGATGCTAATCATCAGCTAATAAGAAAATCAAAATTCTAAGCCGAATTGTTAATCGAAAAGTAGAATTTCGCTCTGAATTTTGATGCATAAAACATGGCGGAAATACGTAAGGATATGGCGGTAAATGGTCCCATACAAGATATGCAACGTCATCTCAAAACAAGTTTATTTATTGATATTTCGTGAATATATGAATGTAAATCAAGGTGAACACTGTGAAATCAGTAGTTGGCGGAATAGAAATGAAAAAAAATAATTTCACAAGACTTTGATTTCTAAACAACTTTTGGCGATCTATGTGGGTGTGTTTTTTTTTTTGTTTTGTTTTGTTTTGTTTTTTGTTTTTGTTTTTGTTTTTTTTGTTTTGTTTTTTTTACACCGGTCAGAATATGACTGATTTCAGTATTCACACTCCGAGAATGCATGTTAATATGTCTGAGTACAAGCCTGTATCGATAGATACGAATAGAACAAGATAGATAGATAGAGAGAGAGAGAATGAAAGAAAGAGAGATATTTGAAAAGACTGAGATAGATAGATAGATAGATAGATAGATAGATAGATAGATAGATTAAAAAAGACACCAAAATAGATACTTGCTATATAAATATTTTTAAATAGATAAAATAAAATACCGCAGAGCTATACAAGTACACAAATACACTTTCTGATTTCGTGATTAAGAAGACTGTGTTGCACCAGTTTTCAATAGGAAAATATTTTGATATTAAATTATTATTATTATTATTATTATTATTATTATTAGTTGTGTATGTTATGTTTTCTACTTTATATGCTGTAGAGCCGTGTCCAAAATATGTTCTTTAAACCCTCTAGGTGAATTGTCATTTAATTGATAGCGCTTTTCTTAGTTAGTAAAATTGTCCATTCCTTTTCTCACGAGGCCCAGAGCTCCGATTACTATTGGTACAATCTCAGTTTTCATTCCCCACATCCGGTTAATCTCGATCTCCAAGTCCTTGCATTTGGACAATTTCTCGATAATTTTTATGGAGATGTTTCTCTTATATGCTACTGCTATGCCAATAAGCATACACTTCCTGAATTTATTGTCTTTTATGATAATACCAGTTCTGTTGGTTTTTATTTCCGTGTCAGTTTGAATTGGCATATCCCAGAGGATAGTTACCTCGTTATTTTGGGTAACTATGGCTGTCTTTTACCATCTCTCAGTGGTTTCGATTTTGTGCTCCTTGGATATCTTCAAGTGCACATATTTCGTTACCTTGTTATGTCTGTGGGTATATTCATTTGTTGCCAATTCCGGACATCCTGAGATAATATGGTTGACAGTTTCATCATATTTTCCGTAGATCCTGTATTTCAGGTTAGTTCCATCCTTGATTATATGACAGTGATAGGATCTGATTGTAATATCTATTATGAATTCAATATACTCTTCCATAGACCTTTTTTTCTAGGATTTTCTTTTAATGAATATAAAGAGCCTATCTGAGGATTGTTCTTGTTACGGCTTCCAGTTTTCATTAATGCGATTGTTTACGGCGATCTTTTTTAGGTGATATTTTGTGGCGAATTTTATCCAACGGAAGTCACCCATGAAATAAAAATAATTGTTTGTATGGAAGGTAAGAATCTACGTACATCAAACTGTCTTTACATTAATGTAAAGACAGTTTGATGTACGTAGGTGGCCGCAGAAGAATTATCATTGAACTTTTAAAAGGTAAGTACGCGGGCAAGCATGTTTTAAAAGGTGAGTACGCGGGCAGGCATCTATGACAATTCCGAAAAATCCTTGTTGACAACACAACTATGCTTAAATATGAAAGCAATAAACAAAAATTAAAAATTCTTGAAGCTTTATACATAAAACAGTTGAAACCTAACCTGAAAAAAATAAACTATGAAATCTCCACAAATCTCCTTAAATGCCTATAATTTATAACAGAAGCCATTGGTTTATACCAACGGCTTCCCATACTTAATACTTCTCGTTTTTCACTCTCGCGTGGTCATGTGTGAAGTCACGAGCTGCAACGGGATTTTCGTTTCCGCGTCTCGTATACACGAGTTTGTCGTTACTTGAAAATTTTCATGCAGCAAGGGCGGACTATCATTGTTGTTTCATCCGTTGTTGTTTGATTTATTGAAATTATCATCTTTGATAATGGCTTGTGTAAGCCGAAAGCTTACATTGGATTTAATCATGTATCAATATGGTGTTTTCCTTTCGTCTTTCAACGATAATGTGATTAAGCTTATCAGACAATATGAAAGGAACTTACTTAAAATAGACAAAACTTTCTATATTATTTAATGAAACATGCATTAATATATATATATATATATATATATATATATATATATATATATAGGGTGTCCAAAAATATGACATCATTTTGCAGGTCAATAGTTTTGCCAATTCTTGTTGAAATAACCTCAAATTTTCACAGAATGTATAGAAAAAGATCAAGATTTTGTATTTAATGTTTTATTTTTGTTCTGTTTTCAGGTTGAGCTATGCCGTTCACTCCCAAAGAGAAATCATTTTGCGTCTTGGGATATTGCTCACACACAGTCACCCAAGACGGTGCAGCGTGCCTTCAATACAACATTTGGAAATACTTTACCAACCGGCAAACAGATTTGGACTTGGTACCAAAATTTTAAAGAGAAAGGCTGCTTATGTAGGGCTGAAGGATCTGGTAGACCATCATCAACATCAGCGTGTCTGGCAAGAGCTTAGCTAACGACATGACATGTCCTGTGTCAAAGGCGGTGCAAATATTGAACACTTATGAAATCTGTCCCATAATAAACTTATGATGTTCAACACCTAAACTGTTCAATTTCATTGAGCTAGACTTAGTAGTTTTCAAGATAATTGCTTTTAAAATGATGTCAAATTTTTGGGGGGTTGGGGACCTATATATATATATATATATATATATATATATATATATATATATTGCTATATACAAAACATATTTCACCAGTAAGTATCACACATGCAACCCGAAATAATAAATTTTCGAAAGTTATTCAACATTGCTTGAGAATGGAACAAAAACTTTAATTTTAAGTTTAATTTAAGATTTAGGTTTTGGCAATTTCAGCGTCGTGATGAATACATGTTTTTAAATAATATTAGAATATTGTGCTCTACTGGTTTAAAAAATAATTTCTAAAGAACTGTGGACTATAAATCTGACTGTTCTTTCATTTTATTTTAATATATATATATATATGTATATATATATATATATATATATATATATATATTGCGATGTATAAATTGCCGTCTAAATTACGCAAAAATGAAAATAACACTGGCATCTCATTTTAACAGATATATTTACCAAAATTACACAAAAATATCTCGAAATAGCAAAGAATAAATGTATTTAATAAAACTGCCATTGGCTTCAGCCATGGCCTCTAGATTTCGGAATCTCCTGTATCTTTTCTGGACGGTCTCCTTGTTTAAGTTGGTGAATGTTGTCGTAATCCTTGCCTTCAGTTCATTTTTGGTGTTACAAGGAGTTTTGTTGGCCTCTCACTCAAATGCGACCCACACATAATAATCAACGGGGTTGCAGTCTGGAGAGTGACGTGGCCAGATGTAAGGAGTAATGTGGTCGCAGAAGTTGTCTGGCAGCCATAACTGGTTTCTGCACTGTTCTCAGATAGACACCTAAACACTCTGAAATGTTCGTATTGAAGCTTCCGGTGCGAATGCCAAGACGTACAACATGCCGTTTCCAAATTTCTGGCGTAGTGAATTGCATCATAGTGCTCTTTTTCTCACAGACGGGGCACTGACCCTACTACAAAAACAAACAACGCATGCGCGAAATTGAAATATAATATGACGACAATTTACCCATAGCACACTATTTGTCTATCTATCTATCTATCTATCTATCTATATATATATATATATATATATATATATATATATATATATAATGAAATACAAATCAAATATGAATCGGAATCCGACAGAACGATAGGATAAAGAACAAATAGAAAACGCTTATAAATCTAACATGTTTCGCTTTTAGTCAAGCTTCATCAGAGGATATAGAGTATAGAAAATATTTTTTCTAGTATTTTTAATTTTATACGTTATGCCCAGTCTTGATCCTCACTTATAATGCACAGAAAGAAGACTGGCCATAACTACGATTTTTGCAAATGCTTCCCTAATATTTTAAAAAGACTTCGAATGGGTCCTGATAAGAATTTTACCAACTATAAACACACGTCAAAAATATTATATTAAAATTTATTCATGATCTATTATATCCATTCTTAAAGAATCTAACGTATATTTAACAATCACTAGCACGATCAGTGTTGACGTAAACAAAACGCCCACTGACCCACATGCAGACAACCACCAAAAAAAAAATAATGACAATGACTACCAGACACACACACACACACACACAAACACACACACACACATATATATATATATATATATATATATAATTTATTTAAAAATTATAACATAAATATGTTATAAAATCACTACAAAAATAGCCATTTTGTTTCAACACCTCTGATGTCTTATTGTTGGTTATTGGAATTTATTCCGTATACACCAATCATATATTGGATATATATATATATATATATATATATATATATATATATATATATATATATAGGAAGGTGCATTTTCAACTGAATCGCATAGACAGACTAGAATTATGATACATCTACATACATATAAACATGAATGCTGCATGTCAAGTCAAATGCGCGTGAAGCCTGCTTACCAATGGAAATCAATCTACACATAAATAAAAAATACGAGAAAATATTTCTCGATATCTTCCTCTTTAGCCTTTTTTTATATATATATATATATATATATATATATATATATATATATATATATATATATATATATATATATATAAGGTCACCTACAGACAGACTGTTTCGCTGTTTCACAGCTCATCAGTGTGGATAGACATCCGGTTGCCTATATATATATATATATATATATATATATATATAATAAAAAAAGAGAGAAACCGCAAACGTTTTTGGTTATAATGTGGATTTTTTTTTAAAAAATATATGCTATTTTTTTAAAAAGTCCACATTACAGCAAAAACGTTTGTGGTTTCTATCTTCTTTTTAATATACACACTTTTCTCTCATTGCAACTACTATAACCTATTCCTTTTATATATCTACTAGCAGCGTTGCCCGTGCTTGATTCAAAAATCGTACGACTCATACAGCAATTGCTATCACTTGACTTAAAATATTTTTGCCCTTCCTTGACTTTAAAGGAGTGCCCTTTGCCGTGCTGATGTTGCTACATGCTTTACTTCTCACACTGCGAAGTTTTTCTAAGCTCTATACTAAACATTAAATCTGCTACGAAAAAAGAACTAAACAAAATGAACACAAAACGATCAGCTTTAAAAAAGGACACGTAACTGGAAAAACCGAATGAAAAAAGAATGTTAACAACAAATACTTTTTCACACCCAACCCAGTTCTGCGGAATCAGAATCAATGTTAAGTTTAAGCAAGCGAATGAGCCAATTGGAGTAAAGTGCCATGCAGATTTAAATTTTTCCCACTTGTGACGAATGCAGCTATCGATTTTTTTGCATGCTAGCATGGTAGTTAACATTCGTGTCAGTCAGCTGTTGGCTCTCACGCTAGCCAATAGAATCTTCCTGCCTTTTCGTGGCAGCCAGCTATAGGCTCTCACTCTGGTCAGTAGAAAATGGCTGCAAAATACATGAAAACTGCCGTAGAAGCATGAAAAAATCGATTATTTCCACTATCGATAGGAGTTGTGAAATGCAAAGTCGGTCTTGGCCGTTCCGCTAAATGTGCATGTAAATTTTGGTGCAAATCCATCGAAAATTGCGGCCGTGCATTCCTTACACACACACACACACCTGCCTATATATATATATATATATATATATATATATATATATATATATATGTATAATATTTTATTATAAGAGACTATAAAAAACATTTCAAATCTCTACACAAAAGTTTTCATGTTTCAATACTACGACTGTACTTCCTCAGGCGATGATTTGTAACTGGTGATAAAAATTATTTTTTAGGGAAATTTTTAAAAAAGAGGTAAAGATTTGTTTTTAAATTTCCCTGAAAATTATTTTTATCATCAGTTAATAATTATCGTACGAAGAAGTATTGAAACATAAAAGCTTTTGTGTAGCGAGGTAAAATGGTTTCATTATAATCTCTGATAATAAAAATATTATAATAATATTTTGCTCTACTTTGTATTGAGCAATTTTTAAAAAAATACTTATATGCTACGAACTGTAGATTTTTAGTTAATCTGTTTTTTCTCCTATTTGTATATATATATATATATATATATATACAAATATAAAAATCTAGGAGATCAGCCGATTCCACTACCTTGGTTTCAACCTTTGGGTATTTTCAAGAGATTTCCGTCGATTGATTACGTAACGTTTGATTTGGGGCACTTTTTAATACTACCGTTTCTTGGTCTAATTCAACTCTGACCATTAACTTAACAAAGCCGACAGAGCCTATAAACAAAACATATAATGGCGTGATGAATATTATTTACATTATTCGGACTATTGTCCTCATCTTTGTCACCATATTTATTACAACGTTTCGGCCGTTGTACGCTCAGGCCATCTTCAGGTAGTTGGAATGTCGAATTGAACCCTTTATTTCGCTCACTCGGGTAGACTGTTCTAGTTCCACGTTTCATGTTTAATGGATGTCAGTTATCAATTACCTCCTGTTAATTCCCCTCTCCAAGTTCTCCACTGCCTTAACCGGGTATTTAACTCACACTCTTTGGGTCCTGTCACTGGATCTAACTAATGTCTTTATCCACTGTGCCATGTGTCCTTGAAGCCTGAAGAAGGTCGGAGCATACAACGGCCGAAACGTTTTAATAAATATGGCGACAAAGATGAGGACAATAGTCCGAATAATATAAATAATGTACATAATACCTCATCTCAGAAATAGAGACAGATACTGGCGTGATGAATGTTATCACATGGAACTCTGAGTAACGGATTTTTATATTATTGAATCAATAATGATATATATATATATATATATATATATATATATATATATGAAAATTTCTCCGATTTAACCAGTACATAGGTACATTCTATTTTTTTTTATTAGTTACTTTGTTCAATTAATTTCATTTTCGTATTTTGCTTTGATAACGTCCACATTGGCCAAAACGCGTCAGCAATTACCAGTTTTCCTATTGTCATTTTTATTCATATATATATATCTATATATATATATATATAAATATATATACATTCATACATGTTTCATTAAATAATAGAGACAAGTGTTGTCAATTTATTTTATGTAAATTCTTTTCATAATGTCTGATAAGCTTAATAACATTATCATTAAACGAAGAAAGAAAATCACAATATTGATACATATTTTTTAATCCAATCTAAGCTTTCGGCTTACGTAAGCCATTATCAAAGATGACAATTATTGTACAATATATTAAGCAATACACGAACAAGAATGTGATGATAGTCTGTTTCTGTTTACATGGATGATTTCCAAGCAACGATAATCACGTGAATATGAGACGCTGGAAGCGAAAATCGCACCGCAGCTCATGACATCACACATGACCACGCGAGAGTGAATTCAAGAAGTATTAAGTATAGGAAACCGTTGGTATAAACCAATGGCTTCTGTTACCAATTATAGACATTTAAGGATATTTGTGGAGATTTCAAAGTTTATTTTGTTTAGGTTAGGTTTCAACTGTTTTATGTATATAGCTTCAAGAATTTTTAGTTTTCGTTTATTGTTTTCATGTTTAAGTATAATTGTGTTTTCAACAAGGAATTTCCGGAATTGTGTGTGTGGCCAGGCATGTTGTTTATATGCGTAAAAATGTTAGAGTTTTTATTCGAATGTAGTGTCAAGAGTCGTGAAAGCGAGAGAGAAAAATAAGCAGCTCTTAAAATGAGTCTGCCATATATACACACCAGAAAGAAAAGTACTCAACACCATAAAATATGGTAGTGCTTTTCTAATCAAAGAATATCCTTTCTGGTGTACACAGTACAATATTATAAGTGCCAGGCCTTTAAGCAATCGTCAGGTGGTCGGCACCTGTAATGCAAAAATGGCAGCTTTTATAAAGGAAAGACTAAGATGAAAAAAAAAAATGAACGGTGTTCGCACACCATGCACAAGCCAACAAGTCTCACCTATATATATGTATATATAAATCTAATATACATCATAAAGGAAATACGGTTGGACCTAACGTCGAATTCACATTTGAATTTGAAATAAACAAATCTCTGCCTTTTCTCGTAACAATAACTAATTTGATTTAATGCTCATCGTATTTTATCCAATTTTCTAATATGGCGTTGTGTATTGGGATCGAACTTGTAGATAAATTATCCGAAGTTCATGTCGTTCTGTTGGTTAATCACGAACTCTTGACCCTTATTTTTAAGAATCAATGTCGTGTCTATTTGACTGCCAGACATCCTTTTTCTACAACCTAGAATTCTTTGGAAAGTTGGAAGTGATGGTCGATGGTTTGTGTAACGGTTTTTTGGTGCGAGGACGCATAAATAAAGAATGCTACTTATTTTTTTTTAAAACTGTCCAAAGTACTTGAGCAGAACACAACATGAGCTTCGGACAGTTTAAGAGAAGTCTATGAGGAAAACTCTGAATTCAAAATTGAATTGGACATGAAAATAGAAATTACACTTCGTAAAACCAAATTACGACAGAAACCATGTTAGTTATTTTCCAAGCGTAGCTTAGATGTGGCACAAGGCCGAAAGTATGGGACACCTAGTGAGGATCGAACTCACTTTTCAGTCGTAACTGATCTAGCGAGACAAGCGACCTAACCATTACTCCACGTCAAGGTGCCCGAAAGTAAGGTGATTTTCTAAGCGTAGCTTAGATGTGGCACAAGGCCAAAAGTACGGGACACCCAGCTAACCATTACACCACGCCGAAACCATGTTAGTACCATCTGTAGTTCCAACTGACCTATCTTTAAAAAAAACGGTGGGGATGCATATCTTAAGATATAGTAATTTAATAAAGTTTTCGCACTTTCGATATAAGTCCACAATTGCTGAGCACTCAGTGAGGAAAATCACTGCTCAGCGGTAATGATCGTTGAAACTAGTTTCTAAACATCCCTATAGTGATTTTCTAAGCGTAGGTGTGGCACAAGGCCGAAAGTATGAGGCAGCCAGCGAGGATCGAACTCACTATTCAGTCGTAATTGGTTTAGCAAGACAAGCTTGGTAACCATTATACCACATCGAGGTGCCAAAATGTAAGGTGATTTTCTAAGCGTAGCTTAGATGTGGCACAAGGCCGAAAAATATGGGGCACCCAGTGAGGATCGAACTCACTTTTCAGTCGTAATTGATCTAGCGAGACAAGCTACCTAACCATTACTCCACGTCAAGGTGCCCGAAAGTAAGGTGATTTTCTAAGCGTAGCTTAGATGTGGCACACGGCAAGTGAGGATCGAACTCGCTCGTCAGTTGTAATTGTCCTATCAAAACAAGCTTGTTAACCATTACACCACGTCGAGGTTCACGGCATCGCTTTGACGAGTACCAGAATATTTTCTGTACTTATATAAGGTTTGGTACTAAGGAAAAAATCTTATGACCTTGGAAGGATGAATTCAGGACTTATTTGGGGACGTGTTCCTGACACCAAAGCAAGGTAAGATGTCCATATAAACATATGTCAAAAAGGCTATCGTTGTACAACAACACAGCAACTCATAACAAATGTTCAAAATGTCTTTCGCTTGCTTCTACACACGAATGCACCCGTCGGATCATTGATTGGCGGACCCTTTCAAATACAATACTCCCAAACGATGTCGAATGGTTTCACAGGCGGCTATGATACGTTGATGAAGCGTCTCTGCATTATTAATGTCTGCTGCATAAACCAATTGTTTTAGGTGGCCCCACAGATTAAAATAAAAAAGGATTGAGGTCGGGGAAACGTGAAGGGCATGGAACCAGTCCGCCTCTACCTATCTATCTTTCATGGTTGATATCAGCCACTGCATCACGAACAATGTGACTAAAATATGTTGGAGCCCTATCATGTATGAACTACATACACCTTCAAATTAACTACTCCCTTCATTTAACATTATCTTTCTTTCTTTCTTTCTTTCGTCCATTTTTGAGTATTTCTTCTGGGCTCTCATGTACCCAGATGTTATATATAGGTAAATGCACTAGAAATGCCATTTTATCTATACGATATATAAAGGGCACATAAAAATACTTTTACAAATTTTGCGAGCGGGTTTTTTTGAAACCAAATCAATGTAAAATGTCGATATAAGCATATTTCCAAAAGTCTACCGTTGTACCTCAACACAGCAACTCATAGCAAATGTTCAAAATGTCCTTCGCTTGCTTCTACAAACGCATGCACCCGTCGGATCATTGACTGGTGGACCCTTTCAAATACTCCCACACGATGTTGAATGAATTCGCAGGCCCCCATGACACGTTGATGAAGCGTTTCTGCATTATTAATGTCTGCTGCATAAACCAATTGTTTTGGGTTACTCCACAGATAAACTTTTAAAGGATTAAGGTCAGTGGAAGGCGTATGCCATGGAACCTATCCCTCTTTCATGGTAGATGTCAGCCAGTACATCGCAAACAATGTGTCTGAAATGTGCTGGACCCTATCATGCATGAACCACATACGTCTTCGTATTAACAGGAGTACATCCTCTAACAGGTCTGGAAGTTTGTTCCAAATAAAGTTCCTCTAGAGAACATATGGACAACCAGACAGTCACCTAAAATTCCAGCCAAGACATTAATTGTAAACTGATTCTGGTTTCTAGCCAGTATTGTAACATGGGGATTCCGATCCGCCCACAAATGCTGGTGGTGTAAATTTGTTATTCCATCTTTTCCAAATGTTGCCTCATCCGTAAACAAGACTGAAGAGACAAACAACGGGTCGGCAGTTTGTGCAATAAATCAACGGGAAAAGTTCTCCTGCTCTTGAAGTACCCTCCACGTGGTACTATGTGATGAATGACATGCTAGGGCCACTTGACGTGTGAAGATACCTGGATCATCCCTGACAGCCTGTAAAATGTGTTGTTCGTGATCAGGCGTACGAGCGGATCTCGGTCTTCCGCGATCCATAGTTTATGGTACCACGCGTCATGTCTCAGCAACGCGACGATAAACAGCAGTAAATGTTGGATGATTCAGCTGCCTTCGGTCTAGAAATGCAATCTGATACAGCCGTGCAGCCTCCTGTCCATTACCATTCTCGTGGTCGTGTGTAAATATCATATCTACCTGCTCACGAATATATGAATATTCTACCATTGTTAAACGGAGCACTTCTCGGTTAACTTTCTACTACACGCGTTAAACGTTGAAAACAGACTAGCCACAAATGTACACGAATGACAAATGTAACCTAGTCTACATGGCAACACAGCGCCGAACGAAGGATTTACTGTAGGTTAATTTTACTTTTGTTAAAGATCTTACGTAATTCGAGGTAAAATGTAAAATAGGGAAGTTATTTTTCAAATTACTTGCTAAACACCTCCCCAGAAATTCAGAATTATATAAGTTATTTATGAAAAAAAAGAGAGAGGACACCACAACATGTGTGTGTGTGCGCTCACGCGTGTCAGTAGGATGTATAACAGTATCCAAAAACAAAAGTTGTGATAATAGGACAGTGTTCAAAAGTTTTACGACGCGTTTCGCCGACGTGTGTTAGGATCAATTTCTTCAGTTGGTTAGAATGAAAAACAAAATTGTATGTAAAAAAATGCGTTATGATTAAGACGAACAAATAACATTATACAGACACCAACGGATCTAATATATACAGAAAAAAAATCAAACAAACATTTTCTTGTCTCTGGTCGTCGGATCTGATAAGATGATTTAATTTATTGCTCCTCTTATCCTCAAAATCCCACGCACCTTCCTTTTCATATATATATATATATATATATATATATATATATATATATACAGAATCCGTCACACGTCAGGAAAGGAATTTTTTCATAGATATAGTAATGCTAAATTTATTCAGGCATCACGAGGTTAATACAAGTTACCTTTCGACTCTAGAATCGCAAGAGATGCTCAAAATGGCAGCTTTTAGCTTCCATACATTTATTAGTACGGCGAACTACTGCTTGGCCAACGATGGCAAAAATGGCCAGTCGGATTACGACACAAGCATTTTCAGTTTCTTGTATAAGGGCCGCCAATGAAGTCGCTTTTATGCGATACGAAATAGCCTTTATGGTCCCCCATAGTAAACAGTGTTAACTCAATTTGATAAAACTACGAAGGCCTAGTGTTTCCTTTCCTGAAGTGTGTATACGTTTTTTTGGGTGGACTCTGTACATATATATATATATATATATATATATATATATATATATATATATATATATATATGTATGTATATATATATATATATATATATATATATATATATATACATACATATATTTGACCAACACAAGGTCTGACCAAAATTCATGTAAAAAACCAAAAAAACAAAAACAAAACAAAACAAAAAAAACAAATGAAAATTAAGTTTCTCCATCAAGTCTGTAGCTCACTGCTACTAACAAGCAGATTTTTTTTTCTCCTGATGATGACCATGTTGGCCGAAACTTGTCGATGAATATATATATATACATACATATATATATATATATATATATATATATATATATATATATATATATATATATATATATATATATATATATATATATATATATATATATATATATATATATATATATATATATATATATATACATATATATATATATATATATATATATATATATATATATATATATATATATTAAAGTGTAGAAACCAAAGGCGCTCAGGACAATCACTATTAGGGACAGTTTTACACTCCCTTAACTTACCCGAAAAAGAAAACTGTCAGATTATTTGAAAAGCATAATAAAAAAAAATTATAAGATTATCCTTGTCTGTCACGTTCAATGAAACACACACATATACACACACATATAGATAGATAGATAGATAGATAGATAGATAGATAGATAGATAGATAGATTTGTATTATGTGGCTCACGCACTTAAAAGCTCCCTCATACATATGGAGTGTTTATCCATATAAGCAGGTGTCCAGTGATTTGAAAAAGAAATCTCTCAGTACCAACGCGGCACAGGTGTAAAAATAAAGATTAAAAAACAGAGAGAGAAAAGGCGAAAAATCCATTTACATATATAGAGAATGCAGCGCCGTGGGGAAGGGAAGACTTTGTGGTGTAGACATTTTTTTTTTTTTTTCGAGAAGAGCTGCTCGAAAAATCAACTCCGTCTGTTTGACAAGATTTGAAACTGGGACAATCAAACCTGTGGGAGTGTCGGAACATTGACAGGTGACCAAATAGCTGTCGGTATGTATGTGGTTGTCCTCGTGGTTGAAATACCTGACCTCTTTATCCACCGGTGGCAGAGGTCGGTGTTTCGAGCCGAGGTGAAAAGCCAGGATTTCGAATGTTCGTTTCTGAAGTAAGCAAAAATAAAATAAATAAATAAATAAACTTGCCATTTCTTTGGTGTACAATCATCCTAACCCTTTCATCTGTTTTATGCTAGACTAAACTAAGCGCATTTCAAATTTTGTTCAAGACAAGAGACAAGTAATATCGATTATATTTTCTAATGATTTTCTTGCTGGTGGATTAATTGTCGTGGTTTGTTATTGAAGTTGTAAATTAATTATAGGCAAACGGCAACCCGATTTCGCTTTCTGAACGGCACGCCTAATTTCATGAGAAAAATAACGTTTATTCAAATTTTGTTTGTCTAGTTTCATTCTCACTTGTTCATTAAGATTAGCGCATAAATAACATTATGATTAAGTGCAAGGTTTCATGAATGTTGCAATATTTGGTTGAAGGTTACATTTTCTACATTTTAAACCATTGGCAATTTTGACTAAGTAATCTCATACGGGTAAACAACTTTTGCGTTGGAAAGAGGAAATGCTCATATCATTTTTCTGTAGGAAAGAAATATATATATATGTGTGTGTGTGTGTGTGTGTGTGTGTGTGTGTGTGTGTGTGTGTTTGCAAATATATAGAAAAATAGGAAAGAACCGTTTGGTTAGTAATTCGAAGTTCTTTAGTATTTTTTGTTTTTATTTTTAATAAACAGTGCTCAATACATAAGTACAGAATAAAATATAATTATTTTTTTTTTTTAAAATATGATTCCATCGCTACATAAAAGTTCTCATGTTTCAAAAACAGAAGCTAAAACCTTCAATTTAATTATAAAAATTAAATTGAATGTTTTAACTTGTTTTTGAAACATGAGAACTTTTCTATAGCGATGAAAACATATTTTTAAATAATTATAATATATATATATATATATATATATATATATATATATATATATATATGCATATATTATCTAAAAAATATCTTTTGATTCAAATGAATAAATTAGAAACAAACCACACTCAGCATCACGCGTTAATCACATTGTAATCACACTGTAGTCACATTTTAATCATATTGTAATCACATACTAATCATATTGTAATCACATTTTAATCATGCTATAATTGCATTGTAACCACACGGTAATCACGCTGTAATCATATTGTAATCACACTGTAATCACGCTGTAATCATATTGTAATCACACTGTAATCACGCTGTAATCATATTGTAATCACACTGTAATCACGCTGTAATCATATTGTAATCACACTGTAATCACACTGTAATCACGCTGTAATCATATTGTAATCACACTGTAATCACACTGTAATCAGGTTGTAATCACATTGTAATAATATTGAAATCATATTGCAATCATATTGTAATCACGTGATCTCATTGTAAAAATTTTTTACCAGCAATACAATTTTGATTCAGTACCAGATCATTGCTTCAGTACCTGATCCCACCTTGGTCCAGTACCTGATCAGTTCTTCAGTACCTGATCCTTCCTTGGTCCAGTACCTGATCACTACTTCAGTACATTATCCTATCCTGATTCAGTACCTGATCAGTTCTTCAGTCCATGATCCCACCTTTGTTCAGTACCTGATCAGTTCTTCAGTACCTGATACCACCTTGATCCAGTTCCTGATCAGTGCTTCAGTGCCTAATCCCACCTTGATCCACTAGCTGATCAGTGATTCAGAACCTGATCCCACCTTGATCCAGTACCTGATCAGTGCTTCAGTACCTAATCCAATCATGATTCAGCACCTGATCAGTGCTACAGTACTTAATCACTCATTATCAGTTCTTCAGTACCTGATACTACCTTGATTCAGTTCCTGATCAGTGCTTCAGTACCTAATCCCATCTTGATCCAGTTCCTGATCAGTCCTTCAGTGGCTAATCCTATCTTGATTCAGTACCTTACTCTAATACCTGGTCACTGTTCAGTAACTAATCTCACATTAATTCAGTATGCAATCGGTGTTTCAATATATGATCTGAAATAGTTTATTATTAATGCTATCATGGACAGAAAGTGTCGGCCAATACCGTCTGGCCTTAATGAGGTATACATTACTTTGCTGATATGGGATATCTCTTGTTTATTTTATATTTCTCTGTGGAAAATTTTGTTTCCATACACACACACACACACATATATATATATATATATATATATATATATTGTGAAATATATATATAATGGAAATATTTATATATATTGAGAAACAAATATACATACATACATACACACACACACACACATATATATATATATATATATATATATTATAATATTTCTATTATAATAAATTACAATAAAAACATTTTACATCGCTACACAAAACTTTCATGTTTTAGTACTTTGATGGTACTTCTTCAGGCGATGGTAGATAACTTGTGATAAAAATGATTTATTAGAGAAATTTTTAAAAAATCTTTACCTCTTTTCGTGAGTTAAAGTGGGTTCAGAATTAAAAAATATACTTTCGGGTATGTTTAGGCTAACCAATAAACCTCATGTCTTCGCTGAAATATAAAAACAAGGTTAGAGGGTGGAGGTGGGTTGGTTATTTTTATATGTCAAGAAAAATGATGCTTAATCATGTCATCCAACGATACTAGGGAACATCAAAGCGACAAAAGTATTATTGGTGATCTCTCCCTCTCCATATATATTTATATATATATATATATATGTTTGTGAGTGTGTGTGTGTGTGTGTGTGTGTGTGTAGTAGGATGAGTAAAATTTCTGCAACAAATATATCTATAAAGGCAATATCAATAAAAGAAAAAACAAGAGAAAACTTTTTTATTCCAACACGTTTCGTTCCCTGATGAACTTTATCAAGGCAAAATAAAGTTCCTCAGGAACGAAACGCTTTCGTATAAAAAGTTTTCTCATTTTTTTCTCATATATATATATATATATATATATATATATATATATATATATATATATATATATATATATATATATAATAAGATGAGATAAATAGGAAACGTCTATCAGTTTAACATGTTTCACTTTTATCAAAGCTTCATCAAAGAATGAGATGAGGAGAAAAAGAAAAAAGAATTTCTGGTACTTTTACTTTCGTGTTGTTTGATTCTCATTGGTCGATCCTATTTCACATACATTTAACATTTTAAACCAATCACAAATTATATTAACGTTTGTTTAAAGAGTAAAAATGCGTACATGGATGAAATAGACATGGGCCGATTAGCGTTGACTTCAGGTTCTAATCTTACATTTTAATACCCTCTAGGCACTTTTACCTATAAATATAGACTACCATTAAACTATATGTTATCATATATATATATATATATATATATATATATATATATGTTATAAATTAACTGATTTAAAATATGTTTTTTTTCGTTACACAGTTCTAACCATGTTTCAAAAATGGAAGCTAAAAGCTCCGAAGTTAATTTTGTAATTAAATTAAAGACATTAGTTCCATTTCAACCTCAAGCGAATTTTGGAGTAACTTATTTTTAAAATTACTGGGTAAAAGGCACAGCAAAAATTCATAATTCACGTTTCCAAGGATACAGAGAAATCCATTCATCCAGACAAGGGGGGGTTGCATGTTCATTATCACTGCATTTTGTTGTATCAGTTATTAGTTACGTTTGAAGAAGGGGTTTCGTTTAGTTAGGGGTAGGGATGTATTTTTCAACGAGTTCTGACATCCGTTAAATGTATGTCGTCTGGATTTTTTTTTTTTTTTTTTGAATTTTATTATTTTTTTATTATGCTCTGTAAATTTACATTGAGCACTATTTTGGAAAAAAATATCTATAAGAACACCGGATTATATATCTTACTGTCTTTCTTTTTATTTATACATACACACACACACACATATATATATATATATATGCGTTAATGTGAGTTTGTGACCATGGGTTTTACGCCCTTTGCAATCGTCAGACAAGCTTTCTTTATACATTTATTGTTGAACAATATCGACAAGGTCTGTATATTTTTGGGGGGGGTCAGAGGACTTTCTACTGTTGCAACATTCGTTGTCAAGACTGAACGGAAATGGAAGACGGGAGGGGGTGGGCTTAATATAAACCTTGAATCGACCTAAAGCAACACGGGAAAAAATTCTGTTCCAAATAATATCATAAAAAACCCGTAGGTAATCGCACCTACGCAGGGTGAAAAAAATATATATATATATATATATATATATATATATATATATATATATATATATATATATATATATATATATATGTATGTATTTCATTAAATACGGCAAAAAAAAGGAAGCTTATGTCATCGTACTAACGCAAACATCGATGTATGCAGACACATATACATACTTGGTCGTCCGTCGGGACTCATACATATATAAACATATGTGGGCAGTTTCGGCTATGACACATGTATGTATACGGGTGGTGTTGTGTCTATACATACGCATTTGTATGTTGAAATTCAAAGATTGGAAGTGTAGCGAAAATTTTCTCGTGAATGCCTCGTGAATGTCTCGTGAATGTATGACATAAGCGACGAACTTTCCCCCCACCACTTCCACAATAACACCAATACACGCAATCTACATAAACTCAAAATTTTTTAAAAATTAATCAGTTTGTCTGACGATCGCTAAAGCGTGAAATACAGGGTTACAAACTCACATCTATCCAACCAAATATATATATATATATATTTCATTCACTTGGGAAAGGTGTGAATCCTCTTCTTCTCCCTCCAGCTGTGGGTAAATAGCAGGACAGACTGGGTTATATAGCCTTGGATGGCAACTGGTCTAGGAGAAGGGCAGCTCTGAATTCAAAACCTGCGGAGGGTCGTTTGGGGACCTTGTGGCACTTAGTGCACCAGGTCTCTGTATTAGGCCCTTCAAAATGTGTGGATGGTCCTGCACGAAACCCTCACCATTATAATCAAATCTCATGTGCTGTTGTCGGGCTGTCAGTTTCCTGGGAACTGATCTGCTTGACCCTCATACGTCGAATTCGACGGGAGAGTCGACTATATATATATATATATATATATATATATATATATATATATTTGAACAATATCGACAAAGTCTGTATATCTATTTTTTTATTAAGTTTTTCTAATTTCTTAACAACATTTTTTTATACAATCGGTAGACATTCCAAAGTTTTTTTCTTTTGTTTTTTATCAGAGGACTTTCTAATGTTACGGCATTCGTTGTCAAGGATTTTATTTTTTTGTCTTCTTATAAAATCGTTTTTGGTTAATTCCGATGTTCTCTTATTTTGTAAAGATTACCGTTTGTATAAAAAAAAGATTGTTTAAAAGAATTCTTCCTGCTAAAAAAAACGAATTGGGGCAGCAGATCCTCATTCAAAAATATATTGTTAAATATAACAGACAATGAATGTCTATTATGTTTGATCATGAGCCGTTCTAAACTTCGTATGATAGCTTTAATTTCAGGTGAAAATAAAGACAAATATTGTCCAACAACACACACAAATAATTATATATATGATTATATATTTATATGTGTGTGTGAGTATGTGTGTGCGTGTGTGTGTGTGTGTGTGTGATTTTACAATTTTGTGTTGAGTTCAAATCATTTGCATATGATGAAGTCTATTGTTTTATTACTGTTCACATGTCTGTCAAGAGAATGCTGTCGATTAACTTAAGGAATGTCGACGACTTTAAACAGTGTTGAAATAATTTTAACGCAAATTTTTTTTAAAAAGTTTTAAAAACATGGGAATTCTCTGTAATTTAGCCTTCATTAATTCTACAACCTCGTTTCTCTCTCCAAACAATAAACTTTTTTTTACCAGAACTCAGTTTTTACGACCAACTCACTGCACTTCCTGTCTACATAAGTAAATATGCATTTTATTCATAATTGCATCATGATTGTTTGAGTTTTACGTTCCACAGATGATGTAACTTTATTTGCAAACAAAAAAAATATCACGAATTTCGAAACAATACCAAATACTTTCATTCATTTAATCGATGGAATAAAAAGAAACTCTATACACTTGTTTTTTACCTGCTCAGCACGATTTCTTTTTCAGGATCGAATCAGTAATCTAAACAAGAGTTTACCTATATACTCACCACCAATGTTTGCATCTAAACTGAAGTATAAACACCACCAATGTTTACTTATTGACTCAAGTATAAACACTAGCAATGTTTGCCTATAGTCTCAAGTATAAACACTACCAATGTTTACCTATAGTCTCAATTATAAAGATCAGCAACGTTTGCCTATAGTCTCAAGTATAAATACCGGCAATGTTTGCCTATAGTCTCAAGTATAAACACCACCAATGTCTGCCTATAGTCTCACTTATAAAGATCAGTAACGTTTGCCTATAGTCTCAAGTATAAATACCGGCAATGTTTGCCTACAGACTCAAGTATAAACACTATAAATTTGGGATATAAATATATTAGCACTCTATTCTTCTAACGTCTCCGCCTAGACTCCTAAATAGTATTTACTATTTTTTCTCAACAGGAGTAGATAAGTTCGTTTATCGTCCGGTTCACACTCCTCTCCGGTCTTTTGAACAGGAGTAGAGGTTTGGGCCTTGTCTTTTTTTAGAATTATGTTTTTGGTATCTTCCAAAGTATTTTCATTTTCTTTCACTTACATTAGGTCTTTTTGTCTTGGTGGCGTTACTGCCTTGCTTGGAGTGAATTGACTACATATATATATATATATATATATATATATATATATATATATATATATATATATATATATACAGTCAACATATGGGCCAAGGACAAATATTACCCTGTCTCCGTTATCACTGTTACGTTGATATGCGCCGCCACTGCTTTAGTGCAATGAGGGAGGTGCTGCTGCATAGTTGGAATCCCGAGGACCAGGCTTCCCTCGTAAATTTAAAAGGAAGTGAGATTATTACATCCACTCGCAGGATACGTGATTATAAAACAGAATTTATTTAAAATATGATTTCTGAAAATAAATTCAATTTTACAATCAAGCCTGACGAGTGGATGTGATCTTCACAGAACTCAGAGTGTTGATAAATAAACTCTCTCTCTCTCTCTCTCTCTCTCTCTCTCTCTCTCTCATTCTATCTCTCTCTCTCTCTCTCTCTATATATATATATATATATATATATATATATATATATTTGTGGGTGGGGTGGGGTGCGCGTTGATGTGTGTCTGTAATAAGTGAGGATTTCGAGGCAGTCAGTCTAGGGCTGAGGAGGACCGGCATAAGGCAGTGCTGATGCTGAAATAGTCTATACCCACATGTGGTAATTTTTGATCTTATGCCCTATAAAATATATACTCTGTTATAATAAATACATTGAGTATCTGTCTAGATTTCTTAGACACGTGGCACAATGGATAAAAGCGTTAGGTAGATCCAGTGACAGGACTCAAAGTGTGTGAGTTCAACACCTGGTTACGGTGGTGGAGAACTTGGAGAAGGGAATTAACAGGAGATAACTGATAACTGACATCCGTTAGACATGGCACGTGGAACTAGAACAGTCTACCCCAGTGAGCGAAATAAAGGGTTCAGTTCGACATTCCTGAAGAAGGCCGGAGCGTACAACGGCCGAAACGTTGCGATAAATATGGCAACGAAGATGAGGACAATAGTGCGAATAATGGAAATAAAATACATTGAGCTCTCTCTGTGGATCAGTTTTAATATCTCATATTACTAGAATCCATCTGGATTATATACCAATGGATCTATTACCTGTAATATATATATATATATATATATATATATATATATATATATATATATATATATATATATATATGGCATCAAATGACAATTGGAAAAAAATCTTGCATTTTGCCGACGCGTTTCGTCTTCCGACGTTTTCAAGGCAAAAATGAAATAGAATTTTTTTTTTTTTTTTTCCAATTGTCATTTGATGCCAATCTGTCCTGTCCACAGAACAGAATTCATATATATATATATATATATATATATATATATATATATATATATATATATATATATATATATATTTGTTGGTGGGTTGATGTGCGCTGCTGTGTGTTTGTAATGACATTTATGCTGTATGTAGAGTTTACTCAGGAGTAAGTTTCATTTAATATAAAATTTTCAAATCTGTTTAATATATGTGCCTTAGTTGGCATAAGGCTTTCTTTTGTGAGCTACTCGTGAGAATCAAACTGACTACACTCAGGAATTGATCCACAAGACCAGACTGCTAACCAGCGATCCTTAATTGGTACCTGAAGCGTCGTTTTATCTGGCACAAGGCCAATATTGTGGAGTACACTTGAGAAACGAACTGCCTACAGTCTTAGCTTAATCTGGCACAAGGCTACGACAGTAGAGCCTCCAGTGAGAACAGAACTGACTTCACGATCTAACTGGTCTGCGAAACGCGAAGTCTAATTGTAGCACTACGGTAAGCGCCCGACTTCCTTTATAGTTTTCTTTTCTTTATTTTTTCTTTTCTTTTCTTTCTTTTTTTTTAATTTGACAGTTTTCATAAGCAAAATGTAGGATGTATCAATATCTATTTATAAAAAAGTTCCAGGAATTTGAACAAGTTTCGGGAACTGAATGTAGTACAGACTTTTGCCGCTTCTCTTTGTGAGCAGTACTTTTTGTGGGCCTGTATAAAATTTAAAAAAAAAAAAGGAACAGGCAAGAGAATACTTCGAGAAATAAAAACGGTTGAAACTAGGTACTATGATAAGTAATTTTCTTTTCATAACCGTTTCCCGAAAATCTAGTTGAAACCTGGTATGTCATTGGAAATACCAACAAGCCATTACTTATAATAAAAGAAAATAACCCTGCTTACTGAAAAGGAGGACATGCTTACTGATTTAAATTTTCCCTCTGAAGCCATTCGCTCCCACATTCCTCTGTACTTTGTCCTGTCACACAAAACAGATATAGAAGAATGCCTCACGATTTGTTCATTCAGCTGTGTTTTTATTCTTTCAGGACAACACAAGAAGCGCTTACCGTTTTCTTCTGAATATAATACGCATCCTAAAATATATTTTAGACAAAATTCCATTTTATAGCACGCACCCAAAAATATATAGTGTGTCACACTTTTTCAACTGTACATCTAAAGGCCATAGCCCAGCATATCATACCATTTTGGAATCAGGTTGACTCCGTGAGAAAATTAAAAACATTGAGGGATGGAACTGGACCATCAGGCCTGAGATTTTGTTTTCCAAGTTTTCACTGCTTCGACTGTTTTCAGCGATTTTTTACGTAATTTTTTGTGACGGATTTATTTTGTACGATAACAATTTTTATAACTTGGAAATAAATTTGGGAATAATCAAAATTAATTGCGAATGTCTCCCACGAAATAAATATAATTGTTTGTACGAAAAGTAAGGGCCTACATACATGAAACTGTCTCAAGTTTCAAAAGGTAAGCTTAGATATTAATGCAATACTTAAATGCAGCGATCAATTTTGAGTTCTTCTGTAGTTTTGTTGCCTATCGCATACAACAGCAGTATACCTCGCAAAAAAAGAAATCTCCACCAACAGAGGACCAGATCACAATCAAAAGAACCAAAGCTGCAGCAAGGAAAAGAAAAGTCCCGTTCAAATGAGAACCCTGATCCAGCCAAGAAAGCTTCCAGTGTTAAGTCAATGGAGGGACTCACAAACTCCTAAATAAGTCGAAGGCCCAAACAAGAGCCCTCTGCAGGAATTAGCTTAATTGCCGCCCGATAGTATTGCATTAACATTTAAGCTCACCTTTTTAAAGTTCAACGATAATTCTTCTGCCGCCCACTTAATTTAAAGAAAAGTTGATGTACGTAGGTCCTTACTTTTCTACAAACAATTATTTTTATTTCATGGGTGACCTATGCTGGATTTCGTAATTAATTTCGACTATTCTCAAATTTATTTCCAAGTTATAAAATTGTTATTGTACAAAAAATCCGCACCCCCCAAAAAAAAAAAATTCGCCGAAAAGAATCGGAGAAATAAAAACTTGGAAATCCAAAATTTCCGAATTGCTGATCCGGATCCGGATCCGAATCCGGAATGTTTTTAATTTGCTCATGGAGTCGACCTGATTCCAAAATGGTGTCATATGTTGGGCTATGGCCTCTATGAGTAAAACTAAAAATACGGACAATTTTATTTTATTTTAAAACACTATAAT
The DNA here is from genome assembly GCA_903632075.3 of Acanthosepion pharaonis. Lineage (NCBI taxonomy): Eukaryota > Metazoa > Mollusca > Cephalopoda > Sepiida > Sepiidae > Acanthosepion > Acanthosepion pharaonis. Next base: position 1,299,271 of record CAHIKZ030003496.1, read on the forward strand.
TTGAGAACAGTAATTATTTCATTCGAACATGAGCTATTGAAAGTTAGAGAGTTGTGTTCTTTTAAGTTGAAAAACTATGACACAGTTACACACTGACATTCACACACACACAGACACACACATATATATATATATATATATATGTGTGTGTGTGTGTGTGTGTGTGTGTGTGTGTATCCAGGTAAAATGAAAACAAATGGAGTATAATTCTACTGTAGGTGACATTTAATTTAAACAGGGTTCAATACTGACTAGAGCTAAATATTATTTATTTTAGGATATTAAAACAACAATATGTTAAAAATCGCTACACGATTACAATCAGGTTTCATCACCACAAATGTACCTCTTCGAGTGATATCGAACCCCTGGCGAACGAAACATTATATATGTATGTATGTATGTATGTATGTATGTATGTGTGTGTGTGTGTGTGTATTTTAAACAAAAACAGACCACTTTAAGGTCCCATGTAATAGATTATTTCACCACAGCCCTTTTAAAGGAGTACGGATCATCAGACTTTAGGTTTACCCATACGGATTACCTAGTTTTTCATAAACTATATATATATATATATATATATATATATATATATATATATATATATGGGGGGATGTGTGTGTGTGTTTGTGTACGTGTGTGTGTGTGTGTTTGTGTACGTGTGTGTTTTTTTCTGTGTGTGTGTGTGTGAATGTCGTGTGTGTGTGTGTGTGTGTGTGTGTGTACC
>CAHIKZ030003496.1:1305000-1385000 GCA_903632075.3 Acanthosepion pharaonis
CTGACCATGGCTCGTAGTAAGTTGATAGAAAACTATATCTCATTGGTCTAAACCAATGATTCCCAACATGGGGTGCATGGCCCCACCAATGGGCCGTGGTAATATTTTGGTGGGTCATTCGTAAGATGGCACTAACAGAATAAGTGGGGGGCAATTTGAGAATGAGTTATTAACAATCATTATTCTTGTGACCATTTCTTTCCATCTTCATATTTAGCTGAATGTGGCTTTAGTGCTGTAAATGATTTGTTATTGAAGAAAAGAAATCGACTGTATATCACTAAACGAGGAGACTTAAGGCTTAAGCTGACTAAATTGATGCCTAATATAAAATCTGTCTGTAGCAGGCATGACGCAGAATGATCTCACTAACAGTCATTTTGGGATGAGCTCAAATTTCATTTTGTATTATTATTTCATGATTAAAATGATCAAAGTATATTACAGAATGAGCTTTCTTTCAAATATTTTATATTTCTGCCTTTCAGTTCTCTGTTATATGTTTTGAATCTATATATATATATTTAACTGTCTTCTTGTTTTTTTTTTTTTTTTTTTTTTTTCATGGACGCCACGGTCTTTAGAGGCTTGTTTAGAGACCAAGTTAATGGCCTTTAACCCTGGAACACAAACCATAAATTAAAGTTATACCACTAATAACCATGGGTATATCTCACCCGATTTTGAAAATATCAAAAAAAAATATTAAATATATATCTTTATTTGAAATATTTTACATGCAGGCACTTCAAACCTTGTACTTTGAGTTAACATTAATAGGAACTGAAAAACATATTATTTAGGTAAGAAAATCAGGTACTGAAAATTGTAATTAAAAATAGGAAAATTTGCGCTGGGTATTATATACCCATGTTTAGTGTTCTAGTGTTAAGCTTCCTTCACGTAAATTGCAGTGAAATTTTGAATATGTATGTATTAAATATTACAGAGAAGGACACCAGAATTTTAGAAATACCAAAGTAGGGCATAGCCCAAAATCAGTTGGGAATCACTGCTGTAAATACTAAGACCGAAATCAATAAATTCGAAATCATTATTTGTTGGTCTTGACTTTTTTCTTCATTATGTGTCCTGGAAAATTTAAACTGTATATATTTTTTTAAAATTCTATCTTCCAGTGTCCTTTCTGTTTTCATTTTCCATAAATCTTCCTTGTTGCTCACATGTTCCGTCTATGGTATTCTCAGCATCCTTCTGTAGAACCACATCTCTGTTACCGCAAATCTCATTTTCTTCTGTGTGGTAACTGTCCAGCATTCATTTCCTTATTTGAGGATTGATATTACATATCAATTCAGAATACTTTTCGTTGTTTCTTATGATATCTGTCTATGTTTTAAAACTTTGCTAATTTTCTAAAAGATCACTTTCTATATTTCAATGCATCTTCGGATTTCGGTGTCACATTTTCGGCCATCTGTTAAAAACACTTTCCAGTAAGTTAAACTTATCTCCTTGCTTAATTTTGATCTTTCTAATCCCTAGCTCGATTCTTGGGCTATCCGGTATTTTGGGCGGCAATTTTGATTTCTTGAAACTGATATTTAGTTCCTTTTTTTTCTCTCGATTTTCATTACTACAGGGTGCGGCTGGTATTTGAGGACATACAGATTTTTAATATCTAATAATTAAATAGAATATACAGGGGGTGGGACACCAGAATTTTAGAAATACCAAAGTGGGTCATGTCCCAAAATCGGTTTTGAATCACAGCTCTAAATGTTATTTTGGTGAATACACGGACAGGGAGCATCAGAAACACTTCCTACATTTTAAAGGTTGACAAAAAGAGCGATGTAACTGCTAATAAATAAATGATCTCATTGTTATTTAAACAAAGGCCTACAGTTTTTATTCATTTGATTTTAAAAATGGCATCCTCCAAATGGTGGCCTATAATGTTGTAAACGACTTCTAAAGTTTTCCATCGCCTGGAAGTTTGAGCACTTCAAAGACTTGCATGTGGCTTTCTTATGCAATTGTAATTCTGTTTCGGCCGATTTGAAGGCGGACGATCTGAAAAGAGTCAAGAACACCACAACCTGCCTCTCGTTGAGAAGAACATCGCTACATATAATAAATGCTAAAGTCTCGACACCGAAATAGAATCACAATTGCGTATGTATGTATGCTAGAAAGCATGGATATGTATCTGCAACTAATCTCGGATTGTTTATATGGGTATGTTTGTGTGGAGTAAAATGTGTATACCTGTATGTATGTGTGTCTGTATGTGTGTGAGTGCCATCCCAAACGAACACAGAGAATTCACCCTTCCAACACCAAACATAACAAAACTCAAACAAGCATAAATAAGTTCAATTTAAAAAAAAAAACAGTTTGCCTAATAATCGCAAAACCGTGAAACACAGGGTCACAAACTCATATCCATACAACTGAGTATATATATATATATATATATGAAACACAGGGTCACAAACTCATATCCATACAACTGAGTATATATATATATATATATATATATATATATATATGAAACACAGGGTCACAAACTCATATCCATACAACTGAGTATATATATATATATATATACTCAGTTTTATGGATTTGAGTTTGTGACCCTGTGTTTTATATATATATATACAGAAAGAACAGTAAGATATATAATCCGGTGTTCTTATAGATATTTTTTTTTACAAAATAGTGCTGAATGTAAATTTACAGAGCATTAATATTATAAATTAACTGATTTAAAATGTGTTTTTTCGCTACACAGTTCTAACCATGTTTAAAAAATGGAAGCTAAAACCTTCGAATTTTTTCGAACGTAATTAATAACTGATACAACAAAAATCAATGAAAATGAACACGCAACCACCCCTTGTCTCGATGAATGGATTTCTCTGTATCCTTGGAAACAGTAAATTATAAATTATAATTTTTAAAACTCGGTAAATTTAAAAATTTGTTACTCCAAAATTCGCTTGAGGATGAAATGGAACTAATGTTTTTAATTTAATTACAAAATTAAATTAAAAGCTTTTAGCTTCCATTTTTGAAACATGGTTAGAACTGTCTAGCGAAAAAAACATATTTTAAATCAGTTAATTTATAATATATATATATATATATATATATATATATATATATATATATATATATGTATGTATGTATGTATGTATGTATAGCGTGCAGCAGCAACACCTTCCACATTTTAAAGGTTGACAAAAGACAAAGTTAACTGCTATTAAAAAAAAAAATGTTTTTACTGATGTTTAAAGAAAGTGCTACAACTTTTTTATTTTTTTTTTTTTTTTTTTTTAATGACATCCTCCAAATGGAGGTCCCTATTCGTCATAAACTGTTGGGAATAATTTCTAAAGATTTCCATGATCCGGAAGTTTAAGGTCTTCCAGTTGGCATTCATTTAATCACTGAACTTGTGGCACTAGAAATTTCAACCCATAGCAGCAAAGATTTTCTTTTCGAACACAAACTCATATCCGTAAAACTGAGTATATATATATATATATATATATATATATATATATATATATATATATATATAGTGTGCAGCTGATGTTTAAACAAAGTGCTACAGTTTTTAATTTTTTTTTATTTAAAATATTACATTCTCCAAATGCCAGTCTCTATTTGTCATACACTGTTGGGGATGATTTTTCCATGACCCGAAAGTTCGAGGTCTTCCAGATGGCTTTCATTGTGGTACTGGAATTTTTAACTCATAATGGGAACGATTTTCTATCCGCAACAACATCGTTCCAACGTAACATGAAATAAGCATTAGCTAGATGAAATCACCATTGTCATTTGCCTAAGTTCATTAGCAACACACAGGTAACAGTTTAAAATGTGGGATATATTTCTGCCACATCATATATAGTTATATATCGATTGCAGTCTATACGCATACGGTTGCGAAACTTGTAGCCTCTATTCCAAAGAGGAGAGATGCTTCAGCGTTTTTCATATTCACTGTCTGAGACACATTCTGGGCATCAAAAATAAATTGATCGAAATCGCCTGAAGTTACGGAAAGGTTGAAAAAAATGTTGATTTGTTAATTTCTATATCTAAACGTTCTACATGTTAAAGTTTTATTTTTTATACGTGAATTGGGTACTATTTAATACTACTGTTTCTTGGTCTAATGACCATTAATTATATATATATATATATATATATATATATATATATATATATATATATATATATATATATATATATATAGAGAGAGAGAGAGAGAGAGAGATAGAGAATTATTTATTCGAAAATTATAACATAAAAAGTGTTATAAAATCACTACAAAAATAGCCATTTTGTTTTCAACACTTCTGGTGTTTTCTCATGTGATCACTTAAGAAGACACCAGAAGTGTTGATTTTATAACATTTTTATGTTATAATTTTCGAATAATTATATTTGCTCTACTCTGTATTGAGCACACTTTTAAGAATAGTAATTGTTGGTTATTGTAATTTATTCCGTCTACACCAATCCTATACTTGGGTTTATATATATATATATATATATATATATATATATATATATATATATATATATATATATATATATATATATATATATGTATGTATGTATGTAAATGGCGTTTCAATAACTTGGACTGATTTTAAATATGAATTAAGTTTAAGCGTCTAATGATTTTTTTCTTTTCCTTTCAGATTTAACAACTTAAGTCTTTGTCAATTTCAACCATGGAAAGATTAACAATTAAACATGTTAAAGTTTCAAGGGTACAACGGGAAAAATCCTTCGTAAATTTAAATAAACTTGGTCGGTGGCAGATGTGAAAACACTATTGCGTGCTCGTTTACCCCGTTCAGATGAAAATATTGCTGCAGTGCCCGAGAATGTAGCCGAAAATCCAGACACCTCTATTCGTCACCGCGCGCAGGAATTGAACTTCTCCCCAACAACGTTACGTCGTTTCCAATTGCGGTTGGTCGATTATGTTGACCAAAAAAATCGCGAAGTGAGTAAAATGCATTTCTGTTTGAACGTCAATTTTCGTAATAGGCTTCGATAACTTTAACACCTTAAAGTTGTTAAATCTGAAAGAAAAAGAAAAAAAAACATTAGGCGCTTGAAGTTAATTCACATTTAAAATCGGTCCAAGTTATTGGAACACCATTTATATTCTGTTTTCATGGAAGATAAACAAGCTACTGTGATTACATTTTTATTATATGTTTCTTATTTCTTGGAGAGAGATATACATTAACTCAGAGAAATATAGTATTCTATATTAAAATATATTTTACACCTATAAATATTATTATCAACAATTTCTGTGTATTTTAAGGGAATATATGACTTATTTCTAGATACGCTGTCACACACACACACAGATACATATATATATATATATATATATATATATATATATATATATATATATATATATATATCGATATCCTTCAAATGAATTGATATTTTTAGAATGAAGCCGCTTCATAGCTTATTATATTGTTCGTCGCCTCAGCGCTGCAGGCGAAGAATTGTCCATTCTTTAAATATAAAAATGGAGGAAGAATATGCCAGGTTTTTGTACCATGATCATCTCTTCAACAAAGTCCAGTAGAGTTTAGATTCCCGGCCCTTTTTTTTTATTTATTGGAATAAGGGTTTTTCGTAATGAGAATGAAGAGAAGAAAATGAAGAAGCGAATAATCGATGTCAGAAAAAAATGGACTCGGAAAAGAATGAGAAAAAAGGCAAAGAACCGTAAAAGGAAGAAGGTGAAGAAAATTGGACCGAAAAAAATGATGAAGAAGAAAACAATTGTTTAAAGAACAAGCGTAATCGGAGAAAATATGGAGAAGAAGAAAAGAGCAATAACTTAAATAAGAGGAAGGAAGGAAGGAAGGAAAAATAAATAAGGAAAAGAAAGAGAAAAAAAGGTCGGGGATAAGCAGAAGGGACTTAAAATGCTTGGAGAAGAAGAAAAGAGCAATAACTTAAATAAGAGGAAGGAAGGAAAAATAAATAAGGAAAAGAAAGAGAAAAAACGGTCGGGGATAAGCAGAAGGGACTTAAAATGCTTGGAGAAGAAGAAAAGAGCAATAACTTAAATAAGAGGAAGGAAGGAAAATAAATAAGGAAAAGAAAAAGAAAAAAAACGGTCGGGGATAAGCAGAAGGGACTTAAAATGCTTGGAGAAGAAGAAAAGAGCAATAACTTAAATAAGAGGAAGGAAGGAAAAATAAATAAGGAAAAGAAAGAAAAAAACGGTCGGGGATAAGCAGAAGGACTTAAAATGCTTGGAGAAGAAGAAAAGAGCAATAACTTAAATAAGAGGAAGGAAGGAAAATAAATAAGGAAAAGAAAAGAAAAAACGGTCGGGGATAAGCAGAAGGGACTTAAAATGCTTGGAGAAGAAGAAAAAAGAGCAATAACTTAAATAAGAGGAAGGAAGGAAAAATAAATAAGGAAAAGAAAAGAAAAAAACGGTCGGGGATAAGCAGAAGGACTTAAAATGCTTGGAGAAGAAGAAAAGAGCAATAACTTAAATAAGAGGAAGGAAGGAAAAATAAATAAGGAAAAGAAAGAGAAAAAACGGTCGGGGATAAGCAGAAGGGACTTAAAATGCTTGGAGAAGAAGAAAAGAGCAATAACTTAAATATATGTATATATTCAGATTTCATGGAAGATAAACAATCTACTGAGATTACTTTTTTTATTGATACGTTTCTTGTATATCTGTGTGTGTGTGTGTGTATAACTTGAAGAGAGATATACATTAACTCAGAGAAATATAGTATTCTATATTAAAATATATTTTACACCTATAAATATAATTATCAACAATTTCTGTGTATTTTAAGGGAATATATGTCTTATTTCTAGATACGCTATCACACACACACACACACACACACACATATATATATGGTAACAGAAGCCATTGGTTTATACCAACGGCTTCCCATACTTCATACTTCTCCAATTCACTCTCGTGTGGTCATGTGTGACGTCATGAGATGCGGTGCGATTTTCGCTTCTAGTGTCTTATATGCGCGTGTTTATCGTTGCTTAGAAATCATCTATGTAAACAATGACAGACTATCATCACTGTCGTGTCCGTATGTTGCTTGTAATTGACATCTTTGATAATGGCTTATGTAAGCCGAAAGGTTAGATTGTATTAAAAAAATATGGATCAATATTGTGAAGTTCTTTCTTCGTTCAACGATAATGTTATTAAACTTATCAGACGTCACGTTACGAAAAAAATTTACATAAAATAAATAGACAACACTTGTCTATATTATTTAATGAAACGTATATATATATATATATATATATATATATATATATATATATATATATATATATATATATATATGTATGTATGTATGTATGTATTCTCAAAAAAGTACTCAAATTTCACTTACAAATTAATGGTCCCACGTTGATGCCAGAAAAACGAAAATTTAACCAAAATTTCTGAGGTTCTAAAGAGAATTAAAAAATAGTTTTTCCATCAAAAAAAAAGATCTTTGATCTTTTTCTCTTAACAATAGCACAAAGATTTTCCCGATAAAACCGTGTTTATTATTGAGTTTGGGGCATTTTTCCATACTGGTATGCTGATCAGTCAGTTATGTGCCATGCGTGATACACGCTTAGGTGATCAGATTTTTTTCCTGCAGTAGGTTTCCATTTCTTTCTGTGGAAGACCAGTTGCTATCCAAGGCTATAGAACCCGGTCTGTCCTGCTATTTACCCATAGCTGGAGGGAGAAGAAGAGGATTCATACGTTTCCTAAGGGTATTAGCACGTAAGTGAATGTAATGGATTCACCTGGAATTCGAACCCGGCTCTCCGATTTCTCAATCCGAGCCGCTATCCATTAGTTCACTGATATTGTAGTGAATCTTTGAAGGAACCTATTTATAATATTTTTTATATTTTTCCTAGCATATAATAAAAGAAACTTTAACCCAAAAAGTAAACGTAAATTATAATAAAATAAAGTGTTCAATGCCTAAGTTGAAGCAGAAATGATTTAATGTCGAATTGGAATGAATAAGCAGAAAAACTGGGCCGCCCATCGACATTCGCCTTCCGAGTAGTTATGTGACGATTACTAACATGGCGTACGGGGCGGTTTCAAATAAATAACAACTACTTATTTCTACTGTCCATATGAAGAATACAAAATATATATGCACTCCAGCGTATTTGAAACTAAGATTATTCAAGGAGCGCCGTCCATTCAGTAAGTATAGAAGATGGTAACATCCCTAAACAGTTTCTGTATTGTGATTTTACAGAGGGAAAGGGGTCAGTTCGTAAATCGAAAAATAAAATGAAGATAAAGTACAATGAGAAAATAATATCGGATAAAATGAAGCTCTTGACAGAGCAGTAGAGGATTTAACATGGGGTCAGGGTTCGTGGAAGAAGCTTGTTTATGATGAGAGGGAGAAATTCAAATGAGATAGATAGATAGATAGATAGATAGATAGATAGATAGATAGATAATTATGAATAAACTGAGATAGATAGATAGATAGATAGATAGATAGATAGATAGATAGATAGATAATTATGAATAAACTGAGATAGATAGATAGATAGATAGATAGATAGATAGATAGATAGATAGATAATTATGAATAAACTGAGATAGACAAACAAACTTAGATAGATAGATAGATAGATAGATAGATAGATAGATAGATAGATACATACATACATACATACATACATACATATTAACAGACTTGAGATAGATAAATAGATAGATAGATAGATAGATAATGAACAGACTGAAATAATAGATAGATAGATAGATAGATAGATAGATAGATAGATAGATAGATAGACGAACAAACTGAGTTAATAATCCAAAAATCCGTAGTATTTTTTGTTTTATTTTAAGAAACAGTCCTCAATATTTTTTAAAATAATTACAATACATACATACATACATATATATATATATATATATATATATATATATATATATATATATATATATATTCCACCATTTTAAATGCTCAAATTTCGGTCGTTACTATATATATATATATATATATATATATATATATATATTCAAGTAACGACCGAAATTTCAGCATTTAAAAATGGTGGAAAATGTTCAATAAATCTGGGTGTATAGGTTTTAGAGTTTTAAGACGAGAACAATATTGAAGCCCGAATATAAAGGGGAGTATAGTAAAGAAAGTTGATATTACATACTTCGAAAAATTTGCCGGGGTGTTAATGTTTAAGTCTACCCAGTTATTAAATAAAATATCCGAATTACTTTTTCAAGATTTACGCACGCCAAAAAACAGATCTATCGGCCAAATATAAAACAAGTTCATGGTATTTAAGTGCTGTAATATCGGACGTTTCTTTAAAATCTTATATATATATATATATATATATGTGTGTGTGTGTGTGTGTGTGTGTGTGTGTCTGTATGTATTTTTATTATTTACATTTCATCTTTTATAAAATGTATATTGCTATCGAGCACTTTTACAGACAATTTCAAAGATTCACAGTAAAATTGTTCAAATCGTTTAACAGCAAAATTATTTAATTGTTAGATTATGATTTGAACTCTTGTATTTTAGAAATGATTAAAGATATCTTACTGGATTTCTCCGAGGTTTTTATAACACTATTGGAAAATAAGTATCTACAATTACTCTCCAAGCTTAACAGAAGAATTGTGATGAAGTCGATCATAAATGAAAATGGCATGTTCATAATTAATTAATCATAGCTAAGGATTCCAAGATCATTTTCCAACTTATTCAAGATGATCTTCGACCTCTCTAACCATCTAACTTTGACACGAAACGATTTTAACCTGTTCTCTTTCTAGATGAATAAGTCGAAGAGCTTTTCAGTGATTCTGTGATTCTTACGTCAAATGGTTTCAAGTTAGCTAATCGCCTTATGTGAAATGTGGGATTATTTTTAGATATCAATCATTCAGTGGGATGGACAATGATGCTGTTACACGATTTGGACAATTTTGCTGTTACACCCGGTGTATATATATATATATATATATATATATTGTTGTGAGATCTTCCCTCTAAATCTTGGCGACGAGGAATGGTAAGATGTGACCAAGTAAATGGTTAAAGACATAACAAAACAAATGTTACAGATATATCATATATTAAACAGTAGTACAGAGGGAGAGTATTAGACGACTAGTGAGTGTGTGTCGGTTGACCCAGCTTTCAATCTATTCGACTTTTAATATCTAACAGCCGCCATCCACGAGTGTGTATGTGGCACAAGGCCGGTTTATTGTGGGTACTTCGAGCCCGTAGGCTCGGCCAAAAATATTCTCTTTGATCCCGTCTAAACGGGTTCAGGGACTGTCTACTTCCCCGAACAAAACTTTATCCTGCGGCAAAGCTTCGTCCGAGTTCCTCTCTGCCGAGGCAGAGAGTTTTACAGTTGAACAATCTGTGCGACTGTTTCCCCAAGGCCTTCTCACCTACTAATCTTATAGTAGGCGGCGGAAGAGTCCAACATAGACTCTTTAGAGGGAAGACACCACAACATATATATACATATTGGCATGTATTAAGTCCTATTGAATAAAATAAGTATTGCATTTTAGGTTCAAAATTATGTAAAAATGATTTAATCATACCAGAATGTTTTTAATTTGCTCACGGAGTCGATCTGAATCCAATATATATATATATATATATATATATATATATATATGTATAGATAGATAGATAGATAGATAGATAGATAGATAGACTCGTTTCGAAAAACCCTCGAATTTTTGATTTGCTAATCAAATCAATCTCGAGGGAAAAAAGGTTTTTAAAAAAAAAAAGAGCTACAAACATGAACTTCTGCCGACAAAAAAATCGCACAGATGCAGGTCTGAAGCCCAAAGAAAAAAACCCTGATACGAGTAACAACTAACTAACAAAAGAGCTCAATACAACCGTAGAGCAGACCTAGATAGTCGGTCTGAATCCAATATATATATATATAATTAATGGATTTTATTTTTTTTTTTTAGTCCGACATTTTTATTACCTCAAAGGTTTTTTTTTTTTATTTGATACCCGCATTTGAGCAGACATTCCGTTAATTTTAAATTACATGCTGTTTCTCCCGATCTGCGTACTTCTGTCGGAGAGCACATTTTCATTATTAAGTTTTTGGGGTGTTAAAAATACAGAATGGCTTTTAAGTTACTAAACTTGGTCGTTGAGTGGACGATATGAAAATGCACATCCTTGAAAAAAATCTATCCTTTATCGTAACAAATCAATTGATTTTTTTCTGGGTGCTGCTTTGTGTCTGCTATCAACACTGTGTCATCTGCATTTCTTATATTATTAAGATTATAGCCGCCAATAATGAATCCTGGTAGTACTTCTAATTATCCAGTGATCGTTTTCACGGTATTGAATACGTCCGGCGAGAAGATACATCCTTGTCTTACGCTTTTTTTTTTTTCTATTTTTGTGTATTTACTGAATTCATTTTTTACCCGTATGCTAGCCGTTTTCTCCCAGTATAACTTCTGCATTATTTTAATATCCTTCTTAAATAAATCAAGCTTGCCTAGGAGTTCAAACATCTCTTTGTGATATATATATATATAACGCTTTTGCATAATTTACATAACATAGTCATACTTCAGAGTTTGTCTATATTTCTGAGATGAGGTATTATGTACAATATTTACATTAGTCGGACTATTGTCCTCATCTTTATATATATATATACTCGACTCTCCACGTCGAATCCGGCGTATGCGGGTGAAGCAGATCAGTTCCTAGGAAACCGACAGCCCGACAACGACACATGAGATTTGATTATAGTGGTGAAGGTTTCGTGCAGGACCAGCCACACTTTTTGAGTTGCTGAATACAGATCCTCCGCAGGTTATGAATTCAGAGAAGGACCAGTTGCCATCCAAGGCTATAGAACCCAGTCTGTCCTGCTATTGTTGGTGGTTTGTCTGTTTTATCCGTTTGGTATGAATTTGGATAATAGATACTTGTTCTCATGCCTACATTTGGAGATTAATTTTAATCTCCAAATGTAGGCATGAGAACAATCACAATTTAATTTCAAGATACCATCAAAATAATTGCACCTATCATTATTATAATTGCACCACCATTAGTAATCACTTTTACCACCTTACAATATCTATTAACTATCAATATTATCATTACCACCTATACACAGCACCATCACTTACACATCACACCCACTATTAACATATAATCCACTACAATCTTTATTACCCCCAGCATATTTAATACTTTAAAACAATATAATCAGATATAATTTCCATATGTAACCATGAGAACAAACACCTATTACCAGGCAGCTTTAATATAATAATAATAATTTTGTAATTAAAAATTATAGCAATCTTCAACTACCATAATTTTTACATAGAATACCTATTATCAGGATTTATACCAAAATAAATTAATACATATAACAAAATAAAACAAAATAAAACACCAACAACCACTTTTTAGTTCAAGCTACCACCACTATAACTACATTCATGGTTTTATCATTCTCCCACCACCGTTACTAATCATTTCTACCAATCTGCAATTTCTTCCAGTTTACAATAACTATTAGCTAAAACCTAAATAGCATTGTCTCCAATCCTTTGAAACATTACTATCACATCATATCATATAAAACCCGTTATTAAATTAAACATCACCATATAAATTAAACAATAAGGATTACAATTTTTTACCTGTTACATATACACAGTCACCAAAAACAAACAAATAACCAGCTTTAAATATAACAAATAAACCCCCATTTTTTTGAAAAATTTAAAAATAAATATAAATAATTATAATAATAATTTTTACCTATCATAATTTTACACAAACCCCACCACACATATATACATACATGCGAGAAAATATTTTTCAAATATTTTTCAACGGAAAAAAAAAAAAAAAAAAAAATTCCATAATATGACATGGATACATTCACGAGACATTAACGAGACATTTCCACCACACTTCCAATGTTTAAATTTCAACATTTCAACATACAAATGCGTATGTATAGACATAACACCACCCGTATACATACATGTGTCATAGCCGAAACTGTCTACATATGTTTATATATGTATGAGTCCCGACGGACGACCAAGTATGTATATGTATATGTGTCTGCATACATCGATGTTTGCGTTAGTACGATGAATGACAAAACGACGAAATTTCCCCACCACTTCCACAATAACACCAATACACGCAATCTACATAAACCCCAATTTTTAAAACATTAATCAGTTTGTCTGACGATCGCTAAAGCGTGAAACCGTCACAAACTCACATCTATCCAACCAAATATGTTAGCTCTATCTCTGATATTGAGCGCTTTCTAATAAGTACCGCGCATATAATATATAAATAATTATACATATATATATATTTATTTATATTTATATTCACTTTTCACATATATCTAATATATATATATACATACATACATATATATTTGTATAAAAAAATAAATCCAAGAGGATAAAACAGGAAGAACTCAATGTCCGTGACAGAGTAAGGATGTAATAAAAAGACCTAAGCACTAATATTCCATGGATCGTATTACGGTTCCAATTCATCAAACCTACAAATTCAAAAAGCCTTTTTTTTTAATTTTAGGTCTGATGAATTGATCGTATTTACAATTCCAATGGAATAAATTATGACCATGGAATATTAGTGTTTAAGCTTTTTTTATATATATATATATATATATATATATATATATATATATATATATATACAGAAAAATTGATGATGAATAAAGACGTCACGAAAACTAAACATGTGTAACAAAGAGAATAATGGTTGAATATATTCAATGAAAAGATCCCATTTGTAAGATGGCCAAACGGACCAGGTGATGATCTTATTCAAAACGTTAAAAAAGTATTAAAAAAAGAAAAAGAAATCTCTATCGTATCTCATAAATTAATTTGTTTTATCGTATTAACTGACTTTTATCCGACGTCCCATTTTCAACATTTCACCTCCTATTGTCGAAACAGATAGTTTATTCGTTTGCTAAGCCCCACTGTAAACATCTTCGGCTTATTTTAGCCGGTGCGTCTCCACACGTTTCTCTGTTTAAATTTGACATTTTTATGCAGGTGTCAGTCGAGAAGGAGAAGAAAAAGGACATGTATTTAGAATTTACTTCTTTCTTTTTCCTTTTTTTTTTTTTTTTTTGAAAAAAATGTATAAGAGGTTGTTTTGCCATTCTTGTAATTATTTACATGGTGACATGACTACCAATGCTTGGTGGATGCGGTCTTGGACCGAAATGACCAGCGTATTCAACACCTGTTTCAACCGAACAAGACGCTACTTGATAGAAGTGATGAATGGTGAACTTGTACCACCCACACTGCTTGGTTGAGTACCTGAAGGCGGAAATTCAGCCGCCTAGAAAAATTTACGGTCCACCAGAACAGAGTGAGAAAAAACAAAATGAATAGAAATAAATGTGAAAAAAGGGGTAAAGTTTCGAGAGGAGACATGTAAATGCGCGTTTAACAAGATGAACTGGATTAAAGTAGAAAGAAAGGGAAACCCATGTTGGCCTGTGCCCCGAAGGGAGAAAGCTAGATCCAAATTCATAACCGTAGAGAAGGTAACGGGAAACCACTTCACTATATTTCCAAAGATATCATGGTAATGCATAGATAATAAAAGAAAAGTGGAGAGCCATAATCGCCTATGGGATGGGTAAAACTAATCTAACATCAAAACCGTAAAGAATCTTCCCACTATAATTCCCAAGAATCCGGCCCGCGAAGGCATTTTGACCGGCCCGCGAGCCTGATTACCAATGACTCTATTTTTAACATGAGAGACGACCTTCAAATGAAATTTGTTATATGTCATTTTCCATAGAATGTCCACACATCGCAGTGTACTAAAAATATTAGACTATCTACCAGTTATCTTTAATGAGACTTATTTTACCAAGTTGCCTTGCCTACGTTTAATGTCAAATAATGGATACATATTTGTTATGACCCTTGGCTACATTAAAAGATAACAGAAGCGAAAGGAACGATAAAGTGAAAGAGGCCAGGGAGGGACTGACATGCGAGGTAGCAGAAACCTAAAGACAGTTAAACATACGCGCATTATACATACATGTCTCATGAATGTGTGGATGATACTGCATGTGTACGTACGTAAGTGTGTATATGTTTGCAACTATTTGTACTCGTACGTTTGGGTATATGTGCGTCGTTTTTGTTTGATGTGTGTGTGTGTGTGGTTCGTTTGTGGAACAATTTCCAATAACAGTTTCAAACCTACACGTCATAATTTCATCCATTTCACTTCGGTTGATTTTTTTCACTTTGAAGTATTTTTGACGTTCCTTGAGGAAAAATAATTTTTTTAGGTGTTTTTTAATTTTAGATTTTCTTTTGTTTTTCTGATTTCTCAATGTTTATTTTCATTATGATTTTAAATATTTAGGTTGACAGGGGTCTGTATATGTAATTTTCCTTAATTTTTCATTAATGGCCTTCGTCCGGCCCGCGACCCGTCATTATAACACGATCCGGCCCGCGGGGGTCGAATGAGTTGCCGACCCCTGCTGTAGAAACACATGAAGTGGTCCAAGGCTGAAAAGTATGTCTGAGTGGCTGAAAAAAAAAAATCTGAAAGTGCTTAAGCGAAGAGCTGCTCACTGTGGAATTATGATTTATCGAAAATTAGAAATTTTGGAAATTGAAAATAAAAAAAAACAGAACTTTTTTATGCGCTGGGTTGATACAGACCCCCAAAGTAAACTTAAAAATCTCCGAGGTCATTGTCTTTAGCGAAAATCGACACTAATCTGTATACTAAGACACGCAATCTGACATTAGGGCCGATAAAATGATATAACATTTGAACTAAAAAACGCGCAGTAAAAAAAAAAGCATTTCACCATACAATTATATCTTGTAGAATGTACACCCTTGTGCAAATTAATTAGAGAGGAAAATGTGAAGGGCCATGATCACCTACACCCTTGTGCAAATTAATTGAAACAAAACGAATAATTCCGTTATTATTTACTTTCTTTCGTATTTTTCCAGTGAAACATGACCCAGTGTACATGTTAGTACTTCGTACATACATTCCACAAAGTCGTCCCTTTCAGAATGACCACAGATTCTCGATTGGATATAAATCAGGAGAGTTTCCGGACCAGTCTATAGTACTTTGATTTGCTTACTGGTAAGGCTTACCAGTGTGTTTGTGCAGCGTTACAATTTTCGTACGCTTCCTTGGAGTAACGTCCATCGCAGACAATGGCCGTCGGACAACTAATCGACAGTTGAAACAGTAGTGTCTGGGCGTGATGAAAATCTGATGCAATCACGAATGACGCAATATTTTTCAAGGCCAAACAAATTTTATCATATACCCCGAATATAGATTCATATTACTGCACACCACTGCAAATGACCTAATCTGAGGGGGAAAAATAGAAATCGACAACACCCTGTCACTCCAGGGGTCTCTAAAACTGACGGTATGGTGAAAGAAAGGGAACTGAAGTAGTTCTTTCAATTAATTTGCTCGAGGGTATACTCATGAGATTATTTTTATATTAACATACATTTTCAGTTTATTTCGAGACAAAAACAGAAAAACAAACGTTGATAATATCGAAATAATCCGGTGATATACAAACTTTTTTAATCATTTTACCCCAAGTAAAAGAGATAATACCCCTATGACGCAAAAGTGAGAGTGAAAGAAAATGAAAAAAAAAAGTTAATGAAGAGAAAGGACAATAAAAAGGTTTCAGAAACACAGAAGATGGCGATTGATGTTGCATTTAAATTTTTGAAGATCGTAGTTGACAGGAAAGCAAGACACCGGAAGAAGTGGAGAAGAAACTATTAGAATAGAACCTACGGTTGCATGTAGCTAATTCAATAGTAAAATGAAATGATCTAATTGCTAATCCTAATAGTACATTTACATTCACGTAGTCGAGGTACCAAGAATACGAGTTCATAAAAACAAATGCCATGAAAATATTTATAGAAAAGACAGAGGGAAGCCACGTCACCACGGTGGGACAGTGACTGAAGTCAAGATGGCAGGTCAGGGCCTATAACATTGCAGACCCTTCTTTGGATTTTGTCGACAATCTCGAGATATATGGCCGGGGGTCCAATTCAGATATGGCAACAATATTGTTCTTTCAGGATATAGCTGAACATGAAACGCCACAGATACATTTTCTTTGGCATCTGTAAATTGTTATGACTTCTTACGATGCATGGTGAAGTGATTTTCTGCTGCCCGACTATTTTCGTATATTAAAAGATATTAGTCTATCCCAGAAAGTTAGCAGTTATCTATCTTCATATATATATATCTATCACAATCTGTCCATAACTATCGATATATCTATTATAATATATTCATAGTTATCTATCTAATTAATATATTTTCTGTTTTTATATATATATATATATATATATATATATATATATATATATATATATATTCTGTTTATTCGTTATTTTTAGAGATGCAATTTTTTTTAATAAATGCTCTGTGTTTTAATTAAACAGTATTAATTACATTTACCGTCTTGAATGTTCCAGAAATTTCATAGAAAATATGCATTCTCCAACAGGAATCGAAACTGTGTCGTATACGGAACGGTCATTTGATCAGATGTGCTCTACCACTTAGCTATAAAGACGCCTCCTGCTTAACAAATTCCAAATTAATGTTTTCCGTATAGGACACAGGTTCGATTCCTATTGGGGAACTCATATTTTCTATGAAATTTCTCGAACGTTCAGGCCCGTAAAAGTAATTATTACTGTTTAATTAAAAAAACAAAAAAAAACAGAGAATTTACTTAAATAAATCATATCTATAAAAATAATAATATATTAAAATTAAATTAAATAATTGTCGGACTTAATCCATTTCATACTATGTTCGTATCTATCGATCTGTTTTAGCATATTGATGGATATCTATTTGCTTATCTCTCTCCATTCAACGCGATTTCGATTAATACCATCGTCCGAATTATAGTCAAATATGGGCAGCGTGGATGTGGCTTTTCAGTCCTGCTAAGGCATTACAGTCTATTGCAAAGATGTGGCAACGTTAGATGCCTCCTACAGTAATATTTTGCTGAATTCTCGTATCAGTCCACCAACTGAGGCACATTTATTTAATACACATTGCAAGTAGAAATGCCACATAACGTCGAGTGAATGACTTCTGTGTGTAGCGTTTTTTTTTTTGTTTTTGTTTTTTTAATCGAATTTACCCCAGGCAGTAAAGTTACTAGGACACAAGCGGTTACTGGGTGTGAAAGAATTTAAAAAAAAGAGAAACATTGCTAAGGAGCAAGAACAAAAGAAGAGGAACCAGGAGGACAGTAGATAACGTTTTGACATTGAATTTAAATTTTTAGTTGGTTCGCATAAATATAAAATGATTCTTGTAAATAACCAATCTAATCAATTAATAATGTTTAATGTTTTTATTGTTAATTCTCAAGAACAAAGAAAATGTATAATTTCATTTTCACATATTTGGCTTTTATTAAAACTGTAATCATCGCTTTTCAAAGACAATAAACATTTACCAAGTGAATTGGGTTTGTTTAAAAATAATAGCGGTGTCAACGGAAAAATAGTCTTTTGGCACACGTTTTTTTTTTGGTTTTTTTTTTGCTGGCAGGAAGGTTAAATTTGGTCGAAAAACTAACGCCATCAATGTGACTTTTTTAGTCAAAATCTAAGCAATTGACTAAAGCAATTGGTGAACCTGGTAAATTGTATTCTTTGGAACTTGTTATGGGGTCCTCCCCTTTTTCCTATAAGTGGACTCTACCAGTGTACCTGGACTGCTGCCGTTAAATACCCAGAGTCAGTCAGTATACAGAGTAGAGATAGTAAGAAAACTGAGATTGTGATTGAGTTGGAGGTAGAGTAATAGTGTGAGGCAACCGCTTGTAGAAGTCAGTTACAAACACGTAGACTCTAAAGAAGTCCTACTTCGAGACTGTATATATCTATATGTTATTGCTACTAACCGCGTTCCTGGATTTACTAACAGTATTACCCTTTGTATTATTGTGTAAATACATTTAATTTCTTATCTTTAAATCTTGCGTTTGTCATTCAGTGGAGACCGAATTTCATCTCGGAATCCACAACAGAACGTTTGGTAAAACATCGGTGAATTGCCAGTGGATTCGAACTTTATAAAACAAATGAACAAACCGATACCCAAGTCAAAATAAGGAATAAATAAAGAACTAAGAACATGTAATTCAGGCGAAAACAATCGACTAGAATCCAAGATCAGAGTCCAAAGAAAAAAAACCTCCGACACGAGTAAAGTAAAAAAATGACTAAGCAAAATGCTCAATAGACTAAGTAGAACAAATCTAACTACGAACCTAAAGAGCCAGGCAAACCTACCTAGGTATGTTTGCCTGGCTGTTTAAATTATATATATATATATATATATATATATATATATATATATATATATATATATAGTATTATCAATTGATTCTAAAGGCATCTTTTAATTCCTTATTCTTAAGGCACATTCATTCATTTTTTTTTCTATTTTAGTCCTTTTATTATATTATATATCAAATTTCAAATATATTTTTTTCCTTGGGGATGGGTATTAATATAAATTTAATTTGATATATTTGGATGTATTCATCCTATAATATTTCTCCCCATCCACTTTTATATTAATTTTTTTTTATATTTCCCTTAATATTCTCTTCTAATATAATTGTTAATTTAATAATCTTTAATTCTGAATTATCTCTCTTTCATATTTTCGGGTTTATCTCTTATTATTTTATTTTACATAATATTTGTGTTTTTTCATTAATTTCTGAAGGTTCATTTGATCTATGTATAATCTGATTTCTACTAGGATACATTGAATAGGTCATCTCTTTCTGTCCTGTCCTTCACTTTTACTCTTTCTTTCTCCTCTGACTACCACTCATATCAAGACTTATACCACTTCCTGTTTCTTTTGCAACCTTGCCTTCTTTTCTATTCTTCATCTTCTTTTTCCCCTGTTTTTCTTCCTTTCTTCCCCCAACATCTCGTCTGGTTTTTTTTTTTTTTTGGTTTTTTTATTATTTCAAAAATTTATCATCCAATGACTGTTAGAAAAATCCCGTAAATTCAATTTTACTAGGGGAAAATGATCATTTACATAATTATATCTTAATTCTGATTCATTATAAAAAGATTGAACGCTATATATATTGTCATCCACAAACATACTGAAAAAATCGTCGATCCAACATAACAAATTTAGTCCAATGAAGTCCTTAAGGACAAAACACGTCACAAGTAAAATTTTTCCTCTTTGTTTATATATATATATATATATATATATATATATATATATATATATATATATATTATTATTATTATTAATTAAAGTATATCAAACACTTAAAATCCTATAGGTAATATTTTTTATTTCATGAGATCTCTAAAAAAGCAGCTCTGAATCTTCAAGAACTACATACAAAATTGCTCTGTCTTTTGACATGGAGCTCTCCCTGGATCTATATCCACCCGGAAATTCCATACGCATTACCATACTGTATCATTACTATATATATATATATATATATATATATATATATATATATATATATATATATCAATAAAAAATTTGGAGGAAAGTCTGATGAAGTCTTACAAGACGAAACTCGTCCCACGAAAAACTTTCCACTTTCTCATATATCTTTCCGCCATAATATATATATATATATATATATATATATATATATATATATATATATATATATATATAATCAATAAAAATTTGGAGGGAAAGTATGATGAAGTCTTAGAGGAAGAAACTCGACCCAAGAAAAACTTTCCACTTTCTCATATATCTTTCATATATATATATATATATATATATATATATATATATATATATATATATATATATATATATATATATATATATATATATCTTGCAATTTATAATAAAAAAAGAAATTCCTAGGCTACAGATTAAGATCGAGGACAAATATTTTCTTGACACCCATTGAAAAGTCCTGCCCGTCATTAACAACCTACGCAATTTTTCCACGGTTTTCAATTTTCCGTGTCGGTGATAATCCTGCTTAAGGCCCTCATTTTGAGAATATCTTCTTAGGAAATCAAATAAAAAAGACTTAACCAACAAATGATATCTATTACCACTTCTTCTAACACCTGTTTATATATATATATATATATATATATATATATATATATATATATATACAGTATTTACATTAGTCGGACTATTGTCCTCATCTTTGTCGCCATATTTGTCACAACGTTTCGGCGGTTGTACGCTCCGGCCTTCTTCAGGTGGTTGAATTTCGAACTGAAACCTTTATTTCGATCACTGGGGTAGACTGTTCTAGTTCCACGTGCCATGTTTGATGGATGTCAGAAGGTCGGAGCGTACAACGGCCGAAACGTTGTGACAAATATGGTGACAAAGATGAGGACAATAGTCCGACTAATGTAAATACTGTACATAATACCTCATCTCAGAAATATATATATATATATATATATATATATATATATATTTACTTATCTCTATCCTCACTTTCCCGTGTCTCTCTCTCTCTCTCTCTTTATTTATCTATCTATCTCAATTTGTTCATCTATCTATCTATCTATCTATCTATCTATCTATCTATCTATCTATCTCTGTAGCCCCACCTCTAGTATATCTTAATGTATTCATAGCTATGTGTGTATTAATCTACCCTTCAATTTTAGTCGGTTCATAGTTATCTATTTTAATATGTACACAATTCTCTTAATATATTCATAGCTATGTATGGGAATTAAAGGATTTTATTTTAAGTCCGATATTATTTGTTTAAACCTTATAACTTTGTGGCTTCGCGTGTTTATGTCCTGCATATTCGCAAAGCTTAAAAGAAAAAGCACACTACGGGTTTAATCCTGCATCATCGGAGAATTCACCGTCTGGTCCGGTGGGCTTTCGACTGCTCCCTGTGGCCGGGAGAATTAACAAAATTTAAAAAAGAAAAAAGTGCATCTAGTCGAAGACATGTGTCCGTTGAAGTAGAACGTTTAGTTTAATCATTTGACCGTTGCGTTCCTGAACAATTTTAACCCTTCTGTCTGAGATCCTCTGTCAAAATTCGCAAATAATTGCTATGTAATGTTTCATGGTAGATATAAAATAAGATATAAAAAGTTACATGTGTTTACCCACCGTTCAACCGGTGGCTGGGCATTACGTCATTTTTCTCTACCAAAGGTAAAGCGGTGGTCAAGGCTCAAAGGGTTAGGCTCTACTCTGTATTGAGCACTTTTTTAAAATGTACTATTCGGACATTGGTAATAACCTACCTTTCACTTGGATATATATATATATATATATATATATATATATATATATATATATTGTGTGTATTTAGGCAGCATCTTTTCATTCATGTACGTTTCATTAAATAATATAGACAAGTGTTGTCAATTTGTTTTATGTAAATTTTTTCGTAACGTCTGATAAGTTTAATAACATTATCGTTGAACGAAGAAAGAAATTCACTTACAATTCAATTACAATTCACACTCGTGTGGTCATGTGTGACGTCATGAGATGCGGTGCGATTTTCGCTTCTAGCGTCTTATATGCACGTGTTTATCGTTGCTTAGAAATCATCTATGTAAACAATGACAGACTATCATCACTGTCGTGTCCGTATATTGCTTGTAATTGACATCTTTGATAATGGCTTATGTAAGCCGAAAGCTTAGATTGTATAATAAAAAAAAATATGGATCAATATTGTGAAAAATTTACATAAAACAAATAGACAACACTTGTCTATATTATTTAATGAAACGTGCATGAATATATATATATATATATATTGAAAAGAAGAGAGGTACCGCAAACGTTTTTGGTTGTAATGTGGATATTATGCTTCATTTTCCATAATTTTACTACACAAAAGGCAGAGATTTCCACATATTAATAAAAATAATTATTTTTTTTCCTTATGTTTTTCAATGTTAAATATTCTCGATATGCGACATTCTCTGTTTTTGTGTTAGTAATCCGTATGTGCTTCTTGAATAAACGGTAAAACGTCACATGAATTCAAGAAGGACATTTTTTAAAAATCCACATTACAACAAAAAAACGTTTGCCGTACCTCTCTTCTTTTCAATATACACACTTTTCTCTCGTTGGAACCACTAAAACCTCTTTCTTTTATATATATATATATATATATATATATATATATATATATATATATATATATATATATATAATAAAATATATAATAAAATGACTTAACTATTTTTGTATCTAACGGAAACCATTACATACAAATTATTTAAAAACTTTGACTTAGGAGCTCAGGCAGAAGTGTTAAAATTGTTCAGGGACGCAGGTTTCAAAGGGTTAAGGATGTCTGTCCTCACAATATATATATATATATATATATATATATATATATAGTCAAAATTCTTAAATAATTTGTATGTAATGTTTCCCGTTAGATACAAAAATATTTACAAGTGTTTACCCACTTTCCAACCGGTGGCTGAGCATTGAGTCATTTTTCTTTACCACCGTTCAACCGGTAGCTGGGCATTAAGTCATTTTTCTCTACCACCGCTAAATCGGTGTTCAGGGCTGAAAGAGTGAATAAACAATAGCAATTTATCCATGTCTATACAGGAAACCATAAAAGTATCTATATCTATGATTCTCAAAATGTGTGTGTGTCTGTGATCAGATATTGTCTAAGCATTTCCACAGTTTTCATCCGATTTCGATGAAACGTTCTTGTTCGCTAGATAATTCTTCAGTGCCAGTTTTGAGTCCAAATTGTTGGCAACATTGACTCTCCACTACTTACTCTCCATTATAATTCTCAGCAACGTTTTACTATTTACTACCTCTTCTTGGATATATATATATATATATATATATATATATATATATATATATATATATATATATATATATATATATATCTTTCATGAAAACTAAATAGTTTAAATTATTACAATAATATTATTTATTACTAGCAACATGGCCCGTCGATGCCCGTGCTTGATTCAAAAATCGTACGACTCATACAGCAATCTCTATCACTTGACTTAAAATATTTTTGCCCTTCCTTGCCTTTAAAGGAGTGCCCTTTGCTGTGCTGATGTTGCTACATGCCTTACTTCTTGCCTATCTCACACTGCGAATTTTTTTCTAAGCTCTATACTAAACATTAAATCTGTTATGAAAAAAGAACTAAACAAAATGAACACAAAACGATCAGCTTTAAAAAAAGGACTCGTAAATAGAAAAACCGAATGAAAAAAGAATGTTAACAACAAATACTTTTTCACACCCAACCCAGTTCTGCGGAATCAGAACCAACGTTGAATTTAAGCAAGCGAATGAGCCAATTGGAGTAAAGTGCCATCCAGATTTAAATTTTCCCCACTTGTGACGAATGCAGCTATCGATTTTTTTGTTGTTGTTTTTGCATGCTAGCATGCTAGTTAACATTCGTGTCAGTCAGCTGTTGGCTCTCACGTTCTCACGCTGGCCAATAGAATCTTCCTGCCTATTCGTGGCAAGCTATAGGCTCTCACTCTGGCCAGTAGAAAATGGCCGCAAACTACATGAAAACTGCCGTAGAAACATGAAAAAAATCGAATATTTCCACTATCGATGGGGGTTGGGAAATGCAAAGTCGGTCTTGGCCTTCCCGCTAATTTGGAACATGTGCATGTAAATTTTGGTGCAAATCCGTCGAAAATTGCGGCCGTACATTCGTTACACACACACACACTTCTTTCCTTCTTTTCTTTTGTCCTCTCTTTCTCATTTCATTCCTTTCTCTGGTATTTCCTTTTCTTTCTCCCTTCATTTGTTCTTTCGTTAATTTTAAACACGCAACGGGCGTAAACTTAATAAAAAAATTAAAAAAAAAACCTGAGCATAACTCAGTTTTTGCTCACAGCTCCAAATATAAGGCACCCAGTGAGAAATAAATTCACTACTAAATAATAACAGTCAACTAAATTAGCTCATTAACCCAAGTCAAGCTGACCATGGCTCGTAGTAAGTTGATAGAAAAGTATATCTCATTGGTCTAAACCAATGATTCCCAACATGGGGCGCATGGCCCCACCGATGGGGCATCGTAATATTTTGGTAGGTCATTCGTAGGATGGCATAACAACAGAAGAAGGCTTGGGGGGCAATTTGAGAATGAGTTATTAACAATCATTATTCTTGTGATCATTTCTTTCCATCTTCATATTTAGCTGAATGTCGCTTTAGTGCTGTAAATGATTTGTTATTGAAGAAAAGAAATCGACTGGATATCACTAAACGAGGAGACTTAAGGCTTAAGCTGACTAAATTGATGCCTAATATAAAATCTGTCTGTAGCAGACATGACGTACAAGGATCTCACTAACAGTCATTTTGTGATGAGCTCAAATTTCATTTTGCATTATTATTTCAGGATTAAAATGATCAAAGTATATTACAGAATAAGCTTTCATTCAAATATTTTATATTTCTGCCTTTTAGTTCTTTATTATATGTTTTGAAACTATATATATATTTAACTGTCTTTCTGTTTTTTTTAATTTTACTCTTTCATGGACGCCATGGTCTTTGGAGGCTTGTTTAGAGACCAAGTTAATGGTTAAGCTTCCTTCACGTGAATTGCAGTAAAATTTTGAATATGTAAGAATTAAATATTACAAGGGGCACCAGACATTTAGAAATACTAAAGTGGGTCATGGCCCAAAATCGGTTGGGAATCACTGGTATAAAGATTTGGCCAAAGAGATGTCGAGTCAGACACAATTGACAGGCGGCTGGTGGTGTGATTAATATAACTACCTAGGGATTTATTTATATATATATATATATATATTGCTTATATATATTTAAAATCATACGTGTTAAGAAGAAAGAAAATACGCCGCCATATTTGATGTCATGCAATCTTTAAACAAGTAAAATCTTTTTAAATATGAGAGATTGATCGAACATCTGCTCTGAGGCGTGTTTCGACGCGAAACTCTGGAGTCGGTCAGTCTGATAAGTCATATTGAACTTTTGATGATTTATTGAATAATTCTGATTAAAAATGGAGGCATGATGGAGTAATGGAATGCGGCTTCGATTGAGGAATCGGAGAGCCGAGTTAGAATTCCAGTCGAATTCATTATATTCTCTTACTTGAGAAAGATGTGAATCTGTCTCTTAAGTTATGGGTAAATAGCAGGAAAGACTGGGTTCTTTGCAGGAAACCACACTAGGAGAAGGAAAATTCTGAATTCAAACCAGCCTGGAAAACCTGGAGGGAGGGACTCGAAGGCAGTTAATAACAGTACTGTCTGCTATTATCTGGTATCCCCTACGGCCTGCTTTCTCTCCCCAGTGGTCACACACTTGTATGTCCTGGGATTGTAAGGGTAGAAGAGGGTAGCTGCGGTTCAGAGCAAACCATTCCGCAAACCATCCCGAGCAAGGCACCTAGCTAGCTAGGTTGGGCCATCATAGATTCTTGATGGACTCCTTCTCAATGAGAAAGAAACGAGTCTGTTCTGTGACAATAAGGCCTCTGATTAGATTTCGTTTAAAAAGCATGTAGTAATTTGGCACCGAAGACCGAGTCTCACGAAATGACAGGAAGGAAATATGACATTTTAACAAATAACTTGCACAATTGTGTGACGGCTTCTGTTATTTGAGGTTTGTAAACAAGAACAGAAAACAGTGGGTCTGTTTTTGCTTTACTTAGAGTTTGAGATGAGACATTTGCGTCTGCAACTGGTACGCGACAAGAGCAAGTTTGTGGGTAAAGTACAGCATACATCATTTATTAAGATTACTCGGGTGCACAGGCTACAATAAGTAATACAGTGTTTAAAAAAAGATAGATAGATAGATAGATAGATAGATATTAACAGATTTGAGATAGATAGATAGATAGATAGATATTAACAGACTTGAGATAGTTAGATAGATAGATAGATAGATAGATAGATAGACAGATAGATAGATAGATAGATAGATAGATATTAACAGACCTGAGATAGATAAATATAGATATCTAGATAGTTATAAACAAATTTAGCTAGTTAGATATACATATTTTGAGATAGACGTGAATAGATTTTGACAGATAGATAGAGATGAACAAGTTGATATATATATATATATATATATATATATATATATATATATATATATATATACTAATAGATAAATATTGATAGCTAGATAGATATAAACAAATTGAAATAGATATACATAGATTTCGATAGACAGATAGATAGATAGATAGATAGATTTCGAAAGATAGATAGATAGATAGATAGATAGATAGATAGATATGCATAGATTTCGAAAGATAGATAGATAGATAGATAGATAGATAGATAGATAGATATGCATAGATTTCGAAAGATAGATAGATAGATAGATAGATAGATAGATAGATATGCATAGATTTCGAAAGATAGATAGATAGATAGATAGATAGATAGATAGATAGATAGATAGATAGATAGATAGATATGAGCAGATTGAAATAGACATTTAACCACCTGGGTGTGATATAACATGATGGAAAATGCGACATCCGAATACAATGGTGCATTTGAATACGTAAAAATTTCTTTCAGTTAGTATTATTAAATACTAATTTTCGTTAGAGTAAAACAAATACTTTCTAAACTTCTATGTAATAACATTCTTCCTCTGCGACAGGGAATTCCCGACAATATCCACGCAGATGAAGACTGTGGCAACAGTGTTGTGTTTATACAGACTGAACATATGACTCACGGGGAACGTTTATGCAATACAGTAAGGAACAAAGCATTTCACACCCCTCCCCGGTCTTTTGAACAGGAGTAGAGGTTTATCCCTTGTTTCCTGTTTAGGATTGGGTTTCCAGTTCCTTCTACTGTCTACACCTGTACTCTAAAATTTTATTCAATAATTATTTTTTTCTACACAGATTCGTCTATCATCCAGTTTACACTCCTTCCCGGTCTTTTGAACAGGAGTAGACATAAAGGCGTTAGTTAGATCCAGTGAGAGGACCCAAATAGTGTGAGTTCAATACCCGGTTAAGGCAGTGAAGAACTTGGAGAAGGGAATTAACAGGAGATAACTGATAACTGACTCCCATTAAACTTGGCACGTGGAACTAGAACAGTCTATCCCAGTGAGCGAAATAAAGGTTTCAGTTCGATATTCCAACCACCTGAAGAAGGCCAGAGCGTACAACGGCCGAAACCTTGTAAGAAATATGGCGACAAAGATGAGGGCAATAGTCTGAATAATGTATAGTTTAACGACCTTCACTTCTCGGTTATTTTATAAAGAAACTAACAGCCATGCCCAGCTGGTCGATCAAAAAAAGCGTTCAATTAGAATCGAGTAAAAATAGCATCCTGTTCAGATGTAACAGAGTCTATTTTCTTCAATTACTTTAAGGTACTTTCATAAAAAAGAACATTTTGAATTAATGTAGTTATTGATATAACAGAAGTCGTCTGTATTTATTCAATCCAAGTTAGCCGAGGACATGAAGGTGTAAAACAAGGCAACACGAAGACCCACTTCAGACCACAATTATTTTAGAGTTTTTGAAATGTAAAAAAGAATACATTTATGAAGCAGTTGTCTTTTTATTGAAATTGGTTAAAAGATCAACGAAAAATAAGAAAGAAAGCGCTAAAAATCGCCATTGTTCGCTATTTACGCGGAGAAAGAATATCATTTCATTCTTTCTTTCATTCTCTTTTTCGTTCTTTCTTTCTTTCATTATCTTTCATTCTTTCTTTCTTTCATTCTCTTTCATTCTTTTTTCTTTTATAATTTTTTCTTTCACTGTCTTTCCTTCCTTTTTTCTTTCTTTCACTGTCTTTCCTTCCTTTTTTCTTTCTTGAAATATCATTCTTAACTATCTGTTTTACGTTAATTAAAGGCTTAACTGTTTTTTTTAAAGTGATTGTGTTAATTCTTATAAATTAACTAAATTTCTTTCAAGTTCATTAGTTATGGAATTCAGAGGTAATATAACGAGTATAGATTTTGCATTGTCATTTATATTTTCTTTACCTTTGGAGTTTTTGTGGATTGTGTAGGCTTTTTGTTTAGCATTAATTCATATGCGTACCAGACCAAATATGAAAACATTCATAGATTAGTGAATGAACGTATACTAAGATATACATACACACACACACAGGGGTGCTTTTCTCTGTGTGCATGTGTGCGGAAGGTGTTTGAAAACGCTTTTATATTTCGAGTCTTGTTTTTTGTTTGTTTGTTTTTTTGTTTTTTTGTTTTTGTTTTTTTTGGGGGGGGTTGTCTTGAATCTTTCTTTTTTATTTTCTAGTCTTGAGCGTTTCATCTTTTCGTTGTCTTATGTCCAACCCCTTTTAACCTGCTGCAACTAAGCGTAATGCGTTAAAATGCTTGATGAGCTGCATTTGCTTTTTGTTCTCATTTTCTTTCTCCAAAGGTTCCGCGCTGCCAACTTGGACGATTCACAAGGTTAGCATTCCATTCGGCGTTTGTTTGCTTTTGCCGCCGGTAGATTCCGGAATTAAAAAGGAATTGTCCATCTTAATCTCTACCTTTTTTTCCCCCCATTCCGCGAAAGTTTTACTTCTCTACTCGTTCTCTCCAATTTGATTACTTCGTCTCTGTCTTTCTCTCTCTATCTCTCTCTCCTTCTCTCTCTCTCTTTCTCTCTTTCTCTCTCTCTCTCTCTCTCTCTTTATCTATCTATCTATCTATCTATCTATCTATCTATCTATCTAAAATTCTTATATCTGTCTACCTCATATTTCTCATCTATATTAGTCGGTTTATATCTATCTTCCTATCTATGTATGTATCTATCTCGTCACGTTATCTGTCAAACTAATTCAGATGTCTATATCTGTCCATATCAGTCTTGCTCTCTATTTATTTATCTATCAATCTAAGTTTCTATCCCTCTTTATATAAATATATATATATATGTGTGTGTGTGTATGTGTGTGTGCATGCGTGTGTGCGCACGCGTTTTTGTATGATCGTGTGTGTCTATTATTTTGTTCATATCTATCAATCTATCATTGTTTATATCTTCTCTCTCTCTCTCTCTCTCTCTCTATATATATATATATATATATATATATATATATATATATATATACCTAAAGATGTTCATATCTATCAATATATCTATCTACCTATCTATCTACCAAAATCTGTTCATATATATCTATCTCAATCTATTTATATCTACCTATTTTAATCTATATTTTGCTTTTTTCTTCCTTTACATATATATTATATATATGTAAAGAGATCTCCAAAGATTCGCTAAAAATGAACAGACATGACGAAAGAATGCCTCAAACGTAATAAAACCAAAGTTTTATCGTCAAAATCTTCATGTTATTATTATGAGGAATGAGCAAAGGATTCTTTGATTATTAAATTATATTTTTGAATCATTTTTAGAACCTTCAACATTTTGGGTAAAAATGTTTTTGTTTTTTTTGCGTTAGTGGATGACCATATATTAGTAGAGGAAATTTTAGAGTCTTTTTTATGGTGAAAAATATAGATTTGGAAATTCTTGAAAAAATCAAATAATTGGTAGATTTTAATGAAACTTTCAAGCCATATTCACAAATGAATTAAATTATTTTTTAATGATTCTTTTTTTGGAATTGGTAAAAAAAAAATTTTCTTTACATCTGTTATCCCAACATCTGCACAATTATTTAATTTTAGGAAATTTCGAGAAAGTTCTTTCTTGTTCTGCTTAATGTTCATATTAGCACTAAGCAGAAGTCCTTGGAGAGTTCTAATCATCAATTTCTTTTGGTAAAACAGGAACCTCACTTACCGAAAATCTGCTCTGAATTGTAGAATAAAAAATGCAAGAAAACTAAGACATTATTTAATTAGAAAAGCTTTTAATTACTTTTCAACGCTTTTGCATGGACAGTAGGTAGATGGATGACCGCTTGGGGAATACCAGGTGTTTTAAGCTTGGATGTGCGGGTGGTGTAATGGATAAAGGCTCGGTATTGTTAATCGGAGAGCCGAATTTCGAAACGATCACCAAAGTTAAGCAACATCCACCCAGGTCAGCACTTAGATGGGTGACCGCTTGGGGAATAACAGGTGCTGTAAGCTTGGATATGCGGTTGGTGTAATGAATAAAGGCTCGGAATTGTTAATCGGAGAGTCGAGTTCCGATACGATCACCGAAGTTAAGCAACATCCATCCAGGTCAGTACTTAGATGGGTGACCGCTTGGGGAATACCAGGTGCTGTACGCTTGGATATGCGGTTGGTGTAATGAATAAAGGCTCGGAATTGTTAATCGGAGAGTCGAGTTCCGATACGATCACTGAAATTAAGCAACATTCACCCAGGTCACCACTTGGATGGGTGACCGCTTGGGAATACCAGGTGCTGTAAGCTTGTATGTGCTGGTGGTGTAATGGATAAAGGATCGGAATTGTTAAGCGGAGAGCCGAGTTCCGAAACTATCACCGAAGTTAAGCAACATCCACCCAGGTCAGTATTTAGATGGGTGACCGCTTGGGAATACAAGGTGCTATAAGCTTGTGTGGGCTGCTGGTGTAATGGATAACGGCACAGAGTTGTTAATCGGAGAGACGAGTTCCGATACGATAATCGAAGTTAAGCAACATCCACCGAGGTCAGTAGCTAGATGGGTGACCGCTTGTGACTACCAGGTGCTGAAAGCTTGGATGTACTGGCGGTGTAATGTATAAAGACTCGGAATTGTTAATCGGAGAGCCGAGTTTCGATACGATCACCGAAGTTAAGCAACATCCACCCACGTCAGTACTTAGATGGGTGACTACTTGCAGCTGCAATAAGCTTGGCTGTGCTGGTAGTGTAATGGATAAAGTCTCGGAATTGTTAATCGGAGAGCCGAGTTTCGATACGATCACTGAAGTTAAACAACACCCACTGAGGTCAGTATCTAGATTGATGACCGCTTGGAAATACCAGGTGCTGTAAGCTTGGATGTGCGTGTGGTGTAGTGGATAAAGGCTCGGAATTGTTAAACGTAGAACCGAGTTCCAATTTCCGTTGGATTCGTTATATTCACTTACCCTTGGTAAAGGTATGAATCCAACTCTTCTTCCTCAACTATGGGTTAATTAGTAACAGTTTTATCACTAAACCATTATTATCTCTCCTACCTCCCCAAAAAACAACCTTACAATCTAAAAATATTTTCCGGTTTTAAATAATCTGCAAAGAATTGATTAGTCGTAAAAAACGAATTATTCAATCAATAACTTTTTATTTGAAGTTGTGTGGAACGTCAACATCTTTTTTTCTGTCGTTATTTTTTCCTTCGAGTCACAAGTGCTATCCATTTTAGTTGTTGCTGTTATTGAAGTTCTTTAATTATGTGGTCTATGTCATTTGCTTCATTTTTTTATGATTGTGTAGCGCCGGTCCACAAGGTCCGAAAAAAGATGATAAGAACTTCATAAAGAAAGAATAAAAATTAAAAAAAAAACGTCATAAAACTGAGGTGAAAAATGGCGTAATATCAAACTTTGTAAAGGAAAGATTTTTAAAAATGAGAAGAATGAAAGTAACCGACGACAGAAAGAAATAAGGATTTTTTTTTTTGGGGGGGCTGTTGTTGTTGTTTTTGTTTATTTATTTATTTATTTATTTTCTATTTATGTTATTATTTATCGAGATGTTCGCGTTTACCAGAAGCACGTAAATTGTATAAAGTATAAAAGAAAGAAAGAAAGAAAGAAAGAAAGAAAGAAAGAAAGAAAGAAAGAAAAACTGAAATATAAAACTACTACTAAAGAAAGAAAGAAGACGAAATATAAATCTACTAGAAAAACAGAAATGGAAACATAAAACTACTAAAAAAGAAAGAAGTCGAAACATAAAACTACCAGAAAAAAAAGAAAGAAAGAAAGAAGTCGAAACATAAAACTACCACAAAAAAAGAAAGAAAGAAGTTGAAATATAAAACTACTAAAAAAAGAAAGAAAGAAAGAAGTTGAAACATAAAACTACTAAAAAAGAAAGAAAGAAAGACTTCGAAACATAAAACTGCCGCAAAAGAAGAAAGAATAAAGAAGTCGAAACATAAGACTACCACAAAAAAAGAAAGAAAGAATGAATAAAGTTGAAACATAAAACTACTAAAAAAGAAAGAAAGAAGTCGAAACATAAAACTACTACAAAAAAAAGAAAGAAAGAAAGAATAAAATTGAAACATAAAACTACTAAAAAAGAAAGAAAGAAAGAAGTCAAAACATAAAACTACTAAAAAAGAAAGAAAGAAAGAATAAAGAAGTCGAAACATAAGACTACCACAAAAAAAATGAAAGAAAGAAAGAAGTCGAAACATAAAACTACTAAAAAAAAAAGAAAGAAGTTGAAACATAAAACTACTAAAAAAGAAAGAAAGACTTCGAAACATAAAACTGCCGCAAAAGAAAGAAAGAAAGAATAAAGAAGTCGAAACATAAGACTACCACAAAAGAAAGAAAGAAAGAAAGAAAGAAAGAAAGAAAGAAAGAAAGAATAAAGTTGAAACATAAAACTACTAAAAATGAAAGAAAGAAAGAAGTAAAAATAATAAAACTACCACAAAAGAAAGAAAGAAAGAAAGAAAGAAAGAAAGAATAAAGTTGAAACATAAAACTACTAAAAAAGAAAGAAAGAAGTGGAAAGTTGATGGGTAAACGGAAATTTTGAATGGAAATTTTTTTTTATTTTACGCCTAATGAGAATTCTTCAAAGTCGATTAAAATGTGTTCATTGTTTTCTTTTTTGATTTGGGTAAAACATTTATATTACTCCAAAGAGTTAGTATTAGCAAACGATAATACTGGTAGTACTAATTATTAGT
This sequence comes from Acanthosepion pharaonis, assembly GCA_903632075.3. Lineage (NCBI taxonomy): Eukaryota > Metazoa > Mollusca > Cephalopoda > Sepiida > Sepiidae > Acanthosepion > Acanthosepion pharaonis. Next base: position 1,339,063 of record CAHIKZ030003496.1, read on the forward strand.
AATGAGAATAAAGTAACAGTATATCCCAATAGAAACTATCGTACGCGAAAAGTCATGGTCCCATAAAAGGAAAAAAAAAATAGAATCACTTTGTATTTTTTTTAAATCAAAATAGGACAAAAAGCGGCAAAAAATGCGTCTTAAAAATAAAATTGGCCTTAAAATGTAAAAGCTGCTTAAAAAATAAAAGTTGCCGATAAAATGAGAGTTGCCTAAAACTGAGATAAAAATTATCTTCAGTGTCGTAGAAAAATAAAATAAGCCTAAAAATTAAATGTGTCTTAATAAAAGCTGCCTGAAAATAAAAGTTGCATAGAAAATAAAGCTAGCCCAAAAAATAAAAGCCGCTAAAAAAAATAAGTGGTATAAATATTAAGTACCTTTAAAAATAAAATTTGCCTTCAAATCAAAAGTTTCTTAAATTGGCTTAAAAATAAAAGTTGTGTAAAAATTATAAGTTTCTTAAGTTGGCTTAAAAATAAAATTTGCCTAAAAATTAAAAGTTCCTTGAGTTGGCTTAAAATGAAAGTTGCCTAAAAATTAAAAGTTTAAGTTAGCTTAAAAATAAAATTTGCATAAAAATTAAGTTTCTTAAGTTGACTTAAAAATAAAATTTGCCTACAAATCAAGTTTCTTAAGTTGCTTTAAAAATAAATTTGCCTAAAAATTAAAACTGTGTTTAAAATTAATATTGGCTAAAAATAAAGGTAGCCGATAAATGAAAGTTGTCTAAAAAAAGGGGGGGTTAAAAATTGAAATGCCTAAAGATTAAAAATGTCACAAAAAATTTTTAAAAAACTGTCTAAAAAGAAAAGTTATCAAAAAATAATTGTTGTTTCTTTTGAAAAAAAAAATTTTGTTTCTTTTGAAAAAAAAAATTGTTTCTTTTGAAACAACAATTATTTTTTGATAATTTTTCTTTTTAGGTGGTTTTTACATTTTAAGGCCAATTTTATTTTTAAGGTCAATTTTATTTTTAAGGCCAATTTTATTTTTAAGGTCAATTTTATTTTTAAGGCCAATTTTATTTTTAAGATTGATTTTTGGATTCCGTTTTTTCTTTAAGCTACTTTCTTAAAGCAATATTTAAAATAAATGTTGCCTAAAAAATTAAAGATTACCGAGTAAATGAATGCTCCATAAAAAATAAAAGCGGCTTAAAATATATAAATGTCTTAAAAGGTAAAACCGACTAAAAATTAAAAATTTACAAATACGCACAAATAAAATCAAAGCTAATCGTCCAGACACAGTGATCAAAGACCACAAGAACGAAATGTGCTTTCTTATTGATATTGCAGTCCCTGCAGACTGCAATGTATCTTTGAAGATCTTCAAAAAGCTATCAAAATACAAGGACCTTGAAATCGAAATCTCAAAAATGTGGCACATGGGAACATCAAAAATTCCTGTTCTAGTTGGAGCCCTCGGATTGATTGGAAAAGATACCAATAGACTCATTGAAGGGATTCCTGGAAGTCCATGCCTTAAAGAAGTACAAAAAAAATGTTCTCACGAGTACAGCCCACATTTACGAAGGGCTTTATCTATGTAAAATATGTATTTTTTGTTTTGTACCTTTCTTAATTGGTCATTGGAAAATGTCATGATGCCATTTCTGACCTTAGGTATCTAGTTGGAACCCAGAAAGAAATGTGTACACACCAGAAAGGAAATAAAATAATAATAATCATCATTTCGTACACATTCTGTTTGGAAAACAATAGCTGATATGCTAAGTGAAAATAAAAGTCATGATAATTGAAGAAAAAACGAAAGAAAGAAAAAAAGAAAGAAAAAAAGAAACATATATATGTTGAACCATGTATTCGGTAAACTTTATTAGAAAAAAAATTACAACAGTCATGAATATTCAAGACGGCAATTGGTGTATTTGGTAGAAAAGAGTATTTATAATCGTACTAAGATTTAATTTTAAACGGCTAATCAACACTTCGCGGGTTATTTAAGTCCAGAAAATATTTTTAAATTGTAAAAATAGCTGGTGGGGAAGAGGTGGATTCATGCCTTTCTTAATGATTATTTGCACGTAATTGATTATAACGAACCCAACTGGAATTAGAACTCGGCTTTCGGATTTCCAATGCCGATTCGTTTTCCATTACACAGCACGACGTTATATGCCTGTAAGTTCATTATACCAAAGCTTACAACGCCTGGTATTCCTAAGCTGTCAACAATCTACGTTGCTTAACTTCGGTGATCGTAAGAAAGTTTCTATGATGTGTATTAGTAATGAGATTTTTTTAATGCCATGTCCCTTCCAGAAAGTAGACGACTATAGCTCGCCACATTACTTTTCCCTCGCCCTGAGTGGCAGCCAATCTAGGATATAGACAGCTCTGAAATCAAAACCATGGAGAAAGCAATCAAGTAAGATGGAATCTCACATTGTCTCCAATGATTTTATTTTTATTTGGCTTTTATTTTTATTTTTTGCATTTTTTATTTTTATTGTTATTTTTGTTCAATTTTTTACTTTATTTTTATTTTTGTTTTTTATTTTTATTTCTGTATTTATTTATTTCTATTTTTGTTATTTTTATTTTATTTTTGTTTTTATTTTTGTTTTCGTTTTTATTTTTGCTTTTGCTTTTATTGTTATTTTCATTTTTGCTTTATTTTCTACTTTTAATTTATTTTTGTTTTTATTTTATTTCTGTTTTTATTTATTTTTGTTTTCAATTTTGTTATTATTTTATTGTATTTTTATTTATATTTATATTTTTAACTTTGTTCTTACTTTTATTTTTGTTTCTATTTTTCTGTCCTAATTTATATTTTTGTTTCTGTTTTGATATTTTTTCTTTTTTTTTGGTTTTTAGTTTTGCATTTCTTTGTTTTGATTTTGTTTTATCTTTATTTTTGTTTTCGTTTTTATTTTTGCTTTTATTTTTTATTGTTATTTTCGTTTTTATTTTATTTTCATTTTTTGTTTTTATTTTTACTTTTATTTAAATATTTATTTTTGTTTTTATTTTTGTTATTATTTTTTATTTTTGTCTTAACTTCGTTGATATTTGTATTTTTGTTTTTATTTGTAGTTTTTGTTTTTATTTTTTGTCTAAACTTACAAAACCTTATTTTTGTTGCATTTAATTTTTGTTTTTATTTCTATTTTTAATTTTTTTCTTTTTTTTTACATTTTTTCTATTTTTATTTTTGTTTTCATTTGTGTTTTCATTTTTGTATTTGTACTTATTTCTTATCATTATACTTATTTTCTATTGCTTCTATTCAACGCAACGTCACACATATACATTGCTCCGAAATAAAAACGGAAGTACACACGGCGCACGCGTCCATGCCGTACTTTAACGCCTGCTCGTTGTCCCTGGGGTACAAAAAGGGTCAGATGAACAAATGAACACAAATCAAGTATCAAAATACTTTTGGTTATTGGGTACTTTTAATAAATGAATGAATTAAATGCAAGAGAGTGGATGAAAAGAAAGAAAGAAAGAAAGAAAGAAAGAAAGAAAGAAAGAAAGAAAGAAGGAGCAGCAAAGAAAGTGAGGCAAAAGGAAGGAAGGAAGGAAGGAAGGAAGGAAGGAAGGAAGGAAGGAAGGAAGGAAGGGGATAACTATATGAAGCATGAAAACATTGAAAAAGAAAGAAAGAAAGAAAGAAAGAAAGAAAGAAAGAAAGAAAGGGGACAGCAAAGATAGTGAGACAAAAGAAAGTAAGGAAGGAAGGAAGGAAGGAAGGAAGGAAGGAAGGAAGGGGATAACTATATGAAACATGAAAACATTAAGAAAGAAAGAAAGAAAGAAAGAAAGAAAGAAAGAAAGAAAGAAAGAAAGAAAGAAAGGGGAGATAAGTAAGCGAGTCATGAATCCTTCAGAACGAAAGAAAGTCGAGAGGTAAGAAAGAAAGAAAGAAAGAAAGAAAGAAAGAAAGAAAGAAAGAAAGAAAGAAAGTGAATAAGAAAGAAAGAAAGACAATAAAAAATAGTAAGGCAAAGAAAGAAGGGAAAAACAGAAAACAAAGGAAAGTAAGCAGATATAAAAGAATAAAGCAAAATAAATAAAAATGCTAATCACGAAAACGTTATAACAAAAAATAGAAAATGACTGAAAAAAGAAAGATAGAAAGAAAATGAGGAAAAAAGTGGTTGCCATATTAGAGAGGACATGTGAAATAAAAAGGAATAGAAGATTTTACAGAAAGAAAGAAAGAAAGAAAGAAAGAAAGAAAGAAAGAAAGAAAGAAAAACATGGACATCAGCATAAGTGGCCGATGTTGGCAGGCCCTCTCCTTTTGGGAGATAAAAAGAAGAGAAGAATGATATTATATGGAGGAAAAATAAATAGAGAAAAACAGGAAAACGAAAATAAAAATATCAGATTTAATTGGTTTGTACAAAAATTAGAGATCTGACACAAATAAATGAACTTAGTTGTTTAGCTTAATAGATAAGGGAAGTACTTCACTTTACTTCTTTGGTATGGAATTCTGAGCTTGTTAAACTCTACTCAGTTTATTACAATATTTTATCCTAAAATTATTTTTCAAACACAAGTACCCCAATTGAGATAGAAAGATATGAAGAGAATGAGATAGATAGATAATGAAGAGACGTGTATAGATAGATAGATAGATAGATAGATAGATAGATAGATAGATAGATAATGAAGAGGCGTGGATAGATAGATAGATAGATAGATAGATAGATAGATAGATAGATAGATAGATAGATAGATAGATAGATAGATAATGAAGAGACATAGATAGATAGATAATGAAGAGACATGTAGAGATAGATAGATAGATAGATAGATAGATAGATAATGAAGATAGATGATGAGACATGACAGATAGATAGATAGATAGATAGATAGATAGATAATGAAGAGACATGTACAGATAGATAGATAGATACATACATACATACATAATGAAGAGACATAGATAGATAGATAGATAGATAGATAGATAGATAGATAGATAGATAGATAGATAGATAATGAAGGGACATGTACAGATAGATAGATAGATAGATAGATAGATAGATAGATAGATAGATAGATAGATAGATAGATGAAGGGACAGATACAGATAGATAGATAATGAAGGGACATGTACAGATAGATAGATAGATAGATAGATAGATAGATAGATAGATAGATAGATAGAAGTACAACAAACTAGTCTATAGGCGAAAAAAAATGAAGTTTCCAAGAAAGAACGTCGAGAAGTATAAAGAAAAAAAGGACAAATGAAAGAAAGTTGAAAAAGATAACAATGTATGAAAAAGATAGAAAGCAAGCCAAAATGGCTATAAGCAGAAAAAAAATATCTATGAATGAAGCCAGTAAAAAAGAGGACAAAAAATTTAGGCTATAAAGCAAAAAATAAAATAAAATAAAAAAGGCAAGCTTAAATTCGTTAAATACCACAACGGTCACTGTCTTCAATTCTTTTGTTCTGGGATTCAAGTTTTTGCTGATGAGGATTAAAACGACAACAAAATTCGTTTTGGTTCTTTTCATTGTTTCTTTCTTTTTTTTTTCTCTTTTCATTGAATTTTTTAAGCTTGTCTCTCACAATTCATTTTCACGGCTTATATTATTAAGGATTGTCGCAAGAAATCTGCAAAGGCGGTGAGGTTCGTAATCGCTGAGGAAAAAAAAATAAAACTAAACAAAAAACCGAGACAAAAATTTTGTCTTACGAAGATGGAAGTTGATGTGTTTATTGGACACCCAGTTTTGAAGTTAGTAAGCGATTACAACTGTAGTGAGTTCAGTCCTCACAGTGTGCTCTATGTTTTGGGCCCTCTGCTAAAATGAAGCATTTTTCCTGTGTGGAACTGAACGATCATCGCTCTTTTGTAGCTCTCAGCATGTCTTATCCCTTCGACACGTATCCCACTTCCCATTCCATCATCTTTTCACATAATCTCAGCAGGTAGCTGACCTGATGTCGTCCCCTGCTCTTGTGAATGTCAAATAAAACTTACAAAATCTATATTAATAAAATAAAAAAAAATGACTAGATTCTCTGTCCGCCTGAGATATTGCATTCACTTATGTAATGTGCAGGCACATGCCTGGGTTATGCAGAAGTGATATTCACAAACCCACGCACACTGCAATTGCACACAATTTGATTGAGTTTAAAATAATACGCTCTTCTCACACTGAGGCAGATATGGTTTGTTCTGATTCGATCCTTTAGTTATTTGGTTTGGTTTGGTTTCTTTTACTGCATATCAACATCTCAATGGGTTATTTAATGCCGACAAGATTTTTATTGCTGGTAATATTTTTATAATTTAACATAATATTATTTTTGGTTTTAAGTCAAGTACGGCGCCTTTCTTAAGGATGTTCATCTTTACATCAAGAAACTGATTCGATCCTTTAGTTGCTTGGTTGGATTTGGTTTGTCTTACGGCATATCAACATCTCAATGGGTTATTTAATGCCGACAAGATTTTTATTGCTGGTAATATTTTATAATTTAACATAATATTATTTTTGGTTTTAAGTCAAGTACGGCGCCTTTCTTAAGGATGTTCATCTTTACATCAAGAAACTGATTCGATCCTTTACTTGTTCGGTTTGGTTTGTTTTACGGCATATCAACATCTCAATGGGTTATTTAATGCCGACAAGATTTTATTGCTGGTAATATTTTTATAATTTAACATAATATTATTTTTGGTTTTAAGTCAAGTACGGCGCCTTTCTTAAGGATGTTCATCTTTACATCAAGAAACTGATTCGATCCTTTAGTTGCTTGGTTGGATTTGGTTTGTCTTACGGCATATCAACATCTCAATGGGTTATTTAATGCCGACAAGATTTTTATTGCTGGTAATATTTTTATAATTTAACATAATATTATTTTTGGTTTTAAGTCAAGTACGGCGCCTTTCTTAAGGATGTTCATCTTTACATCAAGAAACTGATTCGATCCTTTACTTGTTCGGTTTGGTTTGTTTTACGGCATATCAACATCTCAATGGGTTATTTAATGCCGACAAGATTTTTATTGCTGGTAATATTTTTATAATTTAACATAATATTATTTTTGGTTTTAAGTCAAGTACGGCGCCTTTCTTAAGGATGTTCATCTTTACATCAAGAAACTGATTCGATCCTTTACTTGTTCGGTTTGGTTTGTCTTACGGCATATCAACATCTCAATGGGTTATTTAATGCCGACAAGATTTTTATTGCTGGTAATATTTTTATAATTTAACATAATATTATTTTTGGTTTTAAGTCAAGTACGGCGCCTTTCTTAAGGATGTTCATCTTTACATCAAGAAACTGATTCGATCCTTTAGTTGTTTGGTTTGGTTTGTTTTACGGCATATCAACATCTCAATGGGTTATTTAATGCCGACAAGATTTTTATTGCTGGTAATATTTTTATAATTTAACATAATATTATTTTTGGTTTTAAGTCAAGTACGGCGCCTTTCTTAAGGATGTTCATCTTTACATCAAGAAACTGATTCGATCCTTTAGTTGCTTGGTTGGATTTGGTTTGTCTTACGGCATATCAACATCTCAATGGGTTATTTAATGCCGACAAGATTTTTATTGCTGGTAATATTTTTATAATTTAAATAATATTATTTTTGGTTTTAAGTCAAGTACGGCGCCTTTCTTAAGGATGTTCATCTTTACATCAAGAAACTTATTCAATCCTTTAGTTGTTTAGCTTGTTTTGTTTTACGGCATATCAACATCTCAATGGGTTATTTAATTCCGACAAGATTTTTATTGCTGGTAATATTTTTATGATTTCACATAATATTATTTTTGGTTTTAAGTCAAGAACGGCGCCTTTCTTAAGGATGTTCATCTTTACACCAAGAAACTGATTCGATCCTTTAGTTGCTTGGTTGGATTTGGTTTGTCTTACGGCATATCAACATCTCAATGGGTTATTTAATGCCGACAAGATTTTTATTGCTGGTAATATTTTTATAATTTAACATAATATTATTTTTGGTTTTAAGTCAAGTACGGCGCCTTTCTTAAGGATGTTCATCTTTACATCAAGAAACTGATTCGATCCTTTAGTTGTTTGGTTTGGTTTGTTTCACGGCATATCAACATCTCAATGGGTTATTTAATGCCGACAAGATTTTTATTGCTGGTAATATTTTTATAATTTAACATAATATTATTTTTGGTTTTAAGTCAAGTACGGCGCCTTTCTTAAGGATGTTCATCTTTACATCAAGAAACTGATTCGATCCTTTAGTTGCTTGGTTGGATTTGGTTTGTCTTACGGCATATCAACATCTCAATGGGTTATTTAATGCCGACAAGATTTTTATTGCTGGTAATATTTTTATAATTTAACATAATATTATTTTTGGTTTTAAGTCAAGTACGGCGCCTTTCTTAAGAATGTTCATCTTTACATCAAGAAACTGATTCGATCCTTTAGTTGTTTGGTTTGGTTTGTTTTACGGCATATCAACATCTCAATGGGTTATTTAATGCCGACAAGATTTTTATTGCTGGTAATATTTTTATAATTTAACATAATATTATTTTTGGTTTTAAGTCAAGTACGGCGCCTTTCTTAAGGATGTTCATCTTTACATCAAGAAACTGATTCGATCCTTTAGTTGTTTGGTTTGATTTGTTTTACGGCATATCAACATCTCAATGGATTATTTAATGCCGACAAAATTTTTAGTGCTGGTAATATTTTGTTTTGTCAAAAATCCATTTCTGGTATTTTTTTTTTTTTCAAAAATGTATTGCTGGTAATATTTTTTTTCTTTCAAAAACGTATCACCGGCAATGTTTTTTTTCAAAAATATATTGCTGGTAATAATTTTTTTCCTTCAAAAATTTGGTAATAATATTTTTACAAAGTATTTCTGGTATTAAAACCTATTTTTACACTTTCCTAAGGCTTTTTACCTCAATTTGGGGGTTAACTATTTGCCCACCGCTGGGACCCTTACAGGTGCTACCACCCCGGGTCAGGGTGGACCTGGGAACCCCAGCAATTAAGAGGTAGTTCCTCGCTCCTCAAAACCTCCTGATCAAAGACCTTACTGTTGGACGTAGTTTATCGTCTTACCCTGGACGCGGATGTAGTTTATCGTCATACCCAGGACGACTGAGGCAGATATGATTTTGATTTATTTTTTTAACGGCATATCAAACTTATGGATCATTTAATACTGAGATGTAATTTTCCTAGGGCCTTGGAAGTGATAAAAATATGTTATATGTTATTCTGCTTTCACATGTGAATACATGGTAGATGAATCTCAGCTATTGTGCGTATACATGTTTGTGTGTAGATAATTACTAGAGGTGGGTCTTTAATGTTTTGTTGAAGTTATATTATGAAATACAGTTTGATTTCTAAGAAATTATAGGACATTATGTGGATTAATATGAAAGAGATCTTTCATATTGGCTGGTTGTTTGGTTATGTTTAACCACATATCAGCCTCGACGGGTTATTTAATGCCAAATTCTAAGTATTTTGTGCAAAGTTTTATGGCTTAAACTAAACATATTTTGAATACAATTATATGATTTCGACTACAGATAAAATGTATTGTTAGCCATTTTGCTCTAAAATGGATTGTTGGTCATTTTGCTATAAAATCTATTGTAGGTATTTCTACTATAAAAATGTATTGTTGCTCATTTTGCGATAAAATGTATTGTAAGTATTTCTACTATAAAATGTATTGTAGCTATTTCTACTATAAAATGTATTGTTGCTCATTTTGCGATAAAATGTATTGTAGCTATTTCTACTATAAAATGTATTGTTGCTCATTTTGCTATAAAATGTATTGTAGGTATTTCTACACTAAAATGTATTGTTAGCCATTTTGTATTAAAATGTACTGTTGGTAATTCTTACTATAAATAGATACTGTTGGTAATTTTTTTATATAAATATATATTGCTGGTATTTTTTCCTATAAAATGTATTTTTATACTTTCATAGCGTTTTCCTTTTGGTTGGGGCGTCACTATTTGCCCAAAGCTGAAACCCTAACAGGTGCTACCACACCATGTGTCAGTGGACTTGGGAACAACAGCAATTAAGAGGTGTTTCTAAGCTCCTCAAAACCTCCAATCTCTCAGTCAGGGGTCTTTTTGCTGGATGTAGTTTGTCGCTATACCAAGGATTCCACTCAGTCAAAACAACACCTACCTTGGGCTAAGCAATAAGCAAAATAGTGAAGACAGAAAAAAAGGAAAGAAAAATTTATCAACAGATGTTATATGATGTAACCTCAGTACTTAGCTGTTACACGTATTTGCAAGACCATAAACCTTCCTGGGGCCGAGCCACAATCTTAAATATGCTCTGTTTACTAGCAGCGGCGGAAGCCTTTCTGCGCTTGACTAGTATATCATTGCTATACAAACATAATCGGACAAGAGATTAATGTAAACAATACGTGGCGCCAGTATGCGAGAGACGCGTGGTGAATGTGTTGTATGACAATGATTTTTTTTTCCTTAGAAATTTTTTTTTTTTTTCCTTAGAAATTTCTTTAGATATTAGGTCTTCCAAGCCGCAGTGTCTTGTAAGCCGGAAAATACAGTAATCGGACATTTTTTTTTATTATAAGTAACATTGGTAAAATCTTCCATATTGACAAATCTGTCAATACAACGTAATTTCCTCTATTAAAAAATATTTCAAAAACAAAAATGTACCTTTTTGAAACGTATGTTGCCCATAGCTGAATCCCTAACAGGTGCTACCATCCCATGTCTGAGTGGACCTGGAAGCAATTAAGAGGTGTTTCTAAGCACCTTGTTTCTGGATGTAGTTTGTCACCATACCAAAGATTCCACTTAGTCAGAACAACACCTACCTTGGATTAAGCAATAAGCAAAATATTGAAGACAGAAAAAAAAAAAGAAAAGCAAAATTTATCAACAGCTTGATGTCAGTCAAATTGTTTTTATTTTAGTTACGGATATGGCTGTGAATTAAAATAAAAATAATCAATTTTAATTTCTGTCAGGTACAATGAGAAAGCTTTATTTCACTTTTTCTGTCTGCTTCTGTTGCTATAAATCTATTTTGTTTCTGTGTGACGCAATAATTCTATTCATGTATATCTATTTCAATCTATTCATCTCCAATATATCAATATTATATAAATATTAATATCTATTATTACCAATATTTGTTTATATCTTTCACAGATCAATATCTGTGTATTCATATGTATTTATTGTAGATACCGCCAAAGAAAAGCGATACCTAAGGTTTAAAATGCATTTCAAAAAAATCTTTACACTATTTACATTGTTCGGATTGTATATAATTCCACAAACCTCGCTCATTCCAAGCTCATAGATGAAATTTAATATTTCTAATAAGCAAAATACCTTACTGTATTTTAAACCGAATTTAAATTACCGTATTTTTTTTTCCTAAAAAAACACCCTGAAAAATACGCGTGCGTTTTCCAAAACGAATTTAAGGTAAGGCCTAGGCTCAAGTAAGCTTGGAGAGTCACGTAATTGGCCTGACTGATAGGAACGTGGATTTGTATGTTGAGTCATTACACTTATAATGTTAGCTATCTATCCAATTCAGCCCTTTATATGATGTAACCTCAGTACTTAGCTGTTACAAGTATTTCCAACACTATAAACCTTCCTGGGGCCGAGCCGCAAGTTTAAAGATGCTCTGTTTACTAGCAGCGGCAGAAGGCTTTCTGCTTTTGACTAGTATGTCATTGCCATACAAACAATATCGGACGAGTGATAAACAATACGTGACGCCAGTATGTGAGGGACGCCTGGTGAATGTGTTGTTGTATGAGAACGACTTTTTTTTCCTTAGAAATTTCTTTCCAATATTAGGGTGGGTGCGTCTTGTAAGCCGGAAAATGCGGTAATCGGACTTTTTTTTTTTTTTTTTTTTTTTTTTGGTTATCAGTTAAAGAATTCAGATTAGAAAGATCAAAACTAAGCAAGGAGATAAGTTTAACTTACTGGAAAGGTTTTTTAACAGATGGCCGAAAATGTGACACCGAAATCCGAAGACGCATTGAAATATAGAAAGTGATCTTTTAGAAAATTAGCTAAGACAGATATCATTAGAAACAGAGAAAAGAATTCTGAAGTAATATGTAATATCAATCCTCAAATAAGGAAATGAATGCTGGACAGTTACCACACAGAAAAAAAGGAGATTTACGGTAACAGAGATGTGGTTCTACAGAAGGATGCTGAGAATACCATAGACGGAACATGTGAGCAACAAGGGAGATTTATGGAAAATGAAAACAGAAAGGACACTGGAAGATAGAATTTTAAAAAAATATATACAGTTTAAATTTTCCGTGACACATAATGAAGAAAAAAAATCAAGACCAACAAATAATAATTTCGAATTTATTAATTTCGGTCTTAGTCTTTACAGCAGTGATTCCCAACCAATTTTGGGCCATGCCCTACTTTGGTATTTCTAAAATTCTGGTGTCCTTCTCTGTAATATTTAATAATTACATATTCAAAATTTTATTGCAATCCACGCGAAGGAAGCTTAAGAGGCCATTAACTTAGTCTCTAAACAAGCCTCCAAAGATTATGGCGTTCATGAAAGAGAAAAATTTAAAAAAACAAATATATATATATATATATATATATATATATATATATATATATATATATATATATATATAGTTTCAAAACATATAATAGAGAACTAAAAGGCAGAAATATAAAATATTTGAATGAAAACTTATTCTGTAATATACTTTGATCATTTTAATCATGAAATAATAATACAAAATGAAATTTGAGCTCGTCCCAAAATGACTGTTAGTGAGATCCTTGTACGTCATGTCTGCTACAGATAAATTTTATATTATGCATTAATTTAGTCAGCTTAAGCCTCAAGTCCCCTGGTTTAGTGATATCCAGTCGATTTCTTTTCTTCAATAACAAATCATTTACAGCACTAAAACGACATTCAGCTCAATATGAAGATGGAAATGGTAACAAATTTCTTGCAATGGTGGTTGAATTTAGGTATTTAGTTACAATCTCATCACAAAACCATGTCATCACTCCTTTTATATTGAATAAAGTTTTAATAGATTCATCATTTTCCATCTCCAAGAGTTCTTCTTGGTAATGCATTGAAATATCAGAAATATCCACTGGCATTGTCTGCATCATCCATGTTGGAAAATCAATTTGTTTTAGATCAGAAAGAATAGTGCACATCCTACGCATACCCCACCAAAATATTACCATGCGGTGGCACGTGAGCCCCACGTTGGGAATCATTGTTCTACAGGATTTATGTCTTAGTCCTGACATGATTTCAATCATAGTCTTTACAGGATTTTATGTCTTAACGTCTATATGATTACGAGCTTTGTCTTTACTGAATTTCGGTCTTAGTTTTTACTTGATTTCGGTCTAAATCTGTAATTGATTTCAGTCATAGACGCTACAGGATTTCGGTGTTAATCTCAACAGAACTTATGTCTAAAAGGGAAACTCATCAATCAAATAAATCATCTTTTGCTAATAGATATACGAGAATTATAATTTCTAGGACAGATAATGAGGAAAGACGGTTTGAAAAATTTGACACTCAAGAGACATACAAAGGGAAAAAACTGAAGAGGAAAGCAGTGAGTAACCTACTTAAAGAGCATTTGTAAATGGAGGGGAGAACAAGGATTAATGGGGGATAGTAAAAAGACAGTTATTGTGAAGAGATATATAGGATAGGAAGTAGTGGAGAGTTGTGATCGTCGGCGTCCTAAAAGATATAAATCAATTAAAGATTGAAATGCGTAAAGACGAACACTGAAATCAAGTAACGAGTAACACTAAAATCCAATAATAATAATAATAATAATAATAATAATAAATAATAATAATAATAATAACTGAGACCGAAATCGATTAAAATCTAAGACTGTAAGTAAAGACTTAGACAGAAATCCAGTTGAGGACAGAGGTCGAAATCTTACAGAGTCTAAGCTCGTAATCCTGTAAAGACTATGATTGGAATCATGTAAAGACTAAGAAATAAATCCTGTTGAGACTAAAACAGAAATCTTGGAGAGATTAAGACTGAAATCAATTAAAGAAATAGACCGAAGTCAAGTAAAGACTAAGACCGAAATCCTGTTGAGACTATGATTGAAATCCAGCAGGGATTAAGACCGAATTCCAATAGTGACAAAGACTTAATCCTGTAGAGGTTAAGATCGAAAGTCTATAGAGACTATGGTTGAACTCATGTCAGGACTAAGTCATAAATCTTGCAGAGACTACAACCGAAATCCTGTAGTGACAAAGATTGAAATCAATTAAAGACTTAGACCGAAATCCTGTAAAACCTAAGACCTAAATCCTGTAGAGAGTAAGACCGAAATCTTGTAAAAACAATGATTGAAATCATGTAAAGACTTGAACCGAAATCCTGTAAAATTAAGACTAAGACAAAAATTCATTAGGGACTAAGATCAAAATCCATTAGAGACTAAAACCAAAATCCTGTAGAGATTAAGATAGAAATCTATTTAAGACTTAGACCGAAATCAAGGAAAGACTAAGACTGAAATCCTGTAGAGAGTAAGGCCCAAAACCTGATTAGACTTAGACCAAAATCCTGTAGAGACTATGATTGAAATAAAGTAAAGAAAAACTATGACCTAAATCCTGTAGAGAGTAAGAAAACTATGACCTAAATCCTGTAGAGAGTAAGACCGAAATCTTGTAAAGACTATGATTGAAATCATGTAAAGACTAAGACATAAATCCTGTTGAAACTAAAACCGAAATCCTAGTGAGACCAAGACTGATATCAATTAAAGACTAACCCCGAAATCAAGTAAAGGCTAAGACTGAAATCAATTGAAGATTAAAAGATGAAGGAATATGTTGGTCGGAACTAAGAGTTATTTACAATTTATCTTACCAAATGAGCAGATAACCGAATAGACAAAGGCCAACACAAAAGTTCTTTATCTGAAAGCGTTCATCATCGCTTCGCTAATAGATATGCGCCCTCACAGACAAAACGACTTAAGGTTACCTTGATTTTGGACTTTATCAATCAGCGGTGTTTCTGTGACCTAACATTGCGTACAGAGTGAAACAACGAACAAACTGAAGAGATAATGTTTTTTGTCCATTGTTTTCGTCGTTATTAGCAAATGGCCTGGCCGGTCGCCCGTCAGTTGGAAGATGGGGGGGGTAGTGTAAGCAGATCACAATTTGCAAGGTTGATACTGACAAAGTGCGGCTTGTGCGAGACATAAAGAGCTTGTTTGTAGTCGGATCAGAAAACATGATAGGAGAAAATGAGAAATGCATGACAATCTAATTGTTTCTTTTCGCAAATCGCACGCACCAATCGGCCAGCGAGGGTCTCGCCGACGCCAAGTTTGACAATTAACATGGCTGATCAGGATTGACCTTCAAACGATACATCTAAACAATTTATCATTCTTATTGCTGCAAGTAATGATGATGATGATGATGATGATGATGACGATGACGACGATGATGATGGTGATGACGGTGATAAAAATAATGAAGGTAGCTAACACTACCCGTGAAAATTTCCTGTTTGAATTTTCTGATAAATCATAATTCAGAATTTATCTTAACCATTTCATCCCCAAGCGAGTAGATACTAAAGCCCAAGGGGTTACTGAGAGTGAAAGAGATTGAGAAGGCTTCTGATTGAGAGGTTTTGAGTGGGGGCGTGAAACCATCTCTTAATTGCTATATCTATAAAAAGAATACCCGCTCGGCCCGGTGGCTAGGATCAAAGTGTAGTATCTGCGCTTTGTGAGCTGCCGGGTCGGTGTTCGTCGAACTCTCTGCTTGCAGAGAGGAACCCGGACGAAGCTCCGCCGAAGGGTAGGGTTTCGTTGGGGAGGTTGACGGAACTGGCCCGCCTCGGCGGGTTTGGATGGTTATTTTTTTTTTTTGGGCTGGGTCTACCCACATTAAAAAGGCCTTGTGCCACATTCGATCCCCGTGGGTGGATTGATAAATACCATCTCTTAATTGCTGTTGTTCCCAGGTTAAGACGAGGTGGTATCACCTGTTAGATTCCCAGCTATATGCAAATAGTTAAACCCCAAAACTGTGGTCAAAACATTATGAAAGTTTTAAAATAGATTTAAATATCGTTAAAATACCAGCAATACTTTTTTTGAAAAAAAAAAAATTACCAACAATACATTTGACTCTCGACAAAAACCCTCTTTAAAAGAATACGGTAATAAAACCTGATCTACAAATTGATTTCTTACAAAGAATACATATTCTATTCTATCCTATTCATACGAACCTATCGTAAAAATTTTGTCGGCATTGAATAATCCATTGAGGTTGATATGTCGTAAAACAAAATAATCCAAACCAAACCAAAAATACGTCAATGAAACCTGATCTGCAAACTAATTTGTCACAAAGAATACATATTCTATTCATACTTATTTCTATTCAATCCATATGAACCTAACCTAAAAATCTATTCTATTCTAAAAATCTATTCCATTTATTCAATTCTATTCCAGAATATTTTAAAAATCTATTCCATTCTATTCAATTCTATTCCAAAATATTTTAAAAAAATATATTCCATTCTATTCAATTCTATTCCAGAATATTTTTAAAATCTATTCCATTCTATTCAATTCTATTTCAGAATATTTAAAAAATCTATTCAATTCTATTCCAGAATAATTTAAAAATCTATTCCTTTCTATTCAATTCTATTCTAGAATAATTTAAAAGTCTATTCCATTTTATTCAATTCTATTCTAGAATTTTTTAAATATATTTTCCATTCTATTCAATTCTATTCTAGAATATCTTAAGAATCTATTCCATTATATTCAATTATATTCTAGAATATTTTTATAATCTATTCCATTTTATTCAATTCTATTCTAGAATATTTTAAGAATCTATTCCATTTTATTCAATTCTATTCCAGAATATTTTAAAAATCTATTCCATTCTATTCAAATTTATTCTAGAATATTTTAAAAATCTATTCCATTTTATTCAATTCTATTCCAGAATATTTTAAAAATCTATTCTATTCTATTCATACGAACCTATTATAAAAATCTTGTCGGCATTAAATAACCCATTGAGGTTGATATGCCATAAAACAAAATAAACCAAGGCAAACTAAAGAGAATGAGAAGACTTTAGTGAGGAGAACGGAGAATAAAAGAAAAAGTTTCAGAAAATTAAAATGGAGACAGAAGATGGCGATTGGCGTTGCATTTAATTTTTTGAAGATTGTAGGAGGCCGGGAAGCAAGAAACCGGGTGAGTGTTCCATAGGCGAATAGTGAGAGAAAAGAAACTATTAGAATATAACTTACATCTAGCTACTTCAACCGTATAACAATGAGACCTAATTGCCAATCAAGTAGTTCATTTAAATTCATACAGTCGAGGCACCAAGGAAGAACGCTCATCATAACAATTACAAGTCGCAGAACTAAACAGTAAAAGGGTACAAACGAAAAGATTAACAATTGAGAAGGTTTCCCATTTCACTGAAGCTAAATGTTAAATGCTTGAGTGTGTTATCGCATCCTTTATTTTCCTTTTCTTTCTATCTTTCTTTCATTTTTCTGAATTTCGATCTTAGTCGCAAAAGGATTTCGGTCTTAGTCGCTAGAGGATTTCAGCCTTAGTCGCTACAGGATATAAATCTTACTCGCTACAGGATTTCGGTCATAGTCTCGACAAAATTTTGACCTTAGCCGCTACAGGATTAGATATCTGCTGGATTTGGGTCTTAGTCTTTACTTAATTTCAAATATATTCTTTACAAGATTTCGGTCTTAGTCGCTACAGGATTTTGGCCTTAACCTCTACAGGATTACAGTCTCGGTCTTAGTCTTTACTTGATTTCAATCATATTCTCTACATGATTTCGGTCTTAATCTCTACAGGATTTATTTCTTAGTCCTGACATAATTTCAATCATAGTCTCTACAGGATTTTGGTCTTAATTCTGTAATGGTTAAGACTGAAATTAAGTAAAGACATAGTCCAAAATCAAATAAAGACCAAG
This sequence comes from Acanthosepion pharaonis, assembly GCA_903632075.3. NCBI lineage: Eukaryota > Metazoa > Mollusca > Cephalopoda > Sepiida > Sepiidae > Acanthosepion > Acanthosepion pharaonis. The sequence continues at coordinate 1,357,146 of CAHIKZ030003496.1, forward strand.
ACAAAAATCCTGTAGCGACTAAGACCGAAATCCTGTTGCGGCTAAGACCGAAATCCTGTTGCGACTAAGACCGAAATCCTGTAGCGACTAAGACCGAAATCCTGTTGCGACTAAGACCGAAATCCTGTAGCGAGTAAGACCGAAATCCTGTTGCGACTAAGACCGAAATCCTGTAGCGACTAAGACCGAAATCCTGTTGCGACTAAGACCGAAATCCTGTAGCGACTAAGACCGAAATCCTGTTGCGACTAAGACCGAAATCCTGTAGCGACTAAGACCGAAATCCTGTAGCGACTAAGACCGAAATCCTGTAGCGACTAAGACCGAAATCCTGTTGCGACTAAGACCGAACTCCTGTAGCGACTAAGACCGAACTCCTGTAGTGACTAGGACCGAAATCCTGTTGCGAGTAAGACCGAAATCCTGTAGCGACTAAGACCGAAATCCTGTTGCGAGTAAGATAGAAATCCTGTTGCGAGTAAGATCGAAATCCTGTTGCGTCTAAGACCAAAATCCTGTTGCGACTAAGACCGAAATCCTGTAGCGACTAAGACCGAAATCCTGTTGCGACTAAGACCGAAATCCTGTTGCGACTAAGACCGAAATCCTGTAGCGACTAAGACCGAAATCCTGTTGCGACTAAGACCGAACTCCTGTAGCGACTAAGACCGAAATCCTGTTGCGAGTAAGACCGAAATCCTGTAGCGACTAAGACCGAAATCCTGTTGCGAGTAAGATAGAAATCCTGTTGCGAGTAAGATCGAAATCCTGTTGCGTCTAAGACCAAAATCCTGTTGCGACTAAGACCGAAATCCTGTTGCGAGTAAGACCGAAATCCTGTTGCGACTAAGACCGAAATCCTGTTGCGACTAAGACCGAAATCCTGTAGCGACTAAGACCGAAATCCTGTTGCGACTAAGAGAAATCCTGTTGCGAGTAAGATCGAAATCCTGTTGCGAGTAAGACCGAAATCCTGTTGCGAGTAAGATCGAAACCTGTTGCGAGTAAGACCGAAATCCTGTTGCGAGTAAGATCGAAAACCTGTTGCGACTAAGACCGAAATCCTGTTGCGAGTAAGACCGAAATCCTGTTGCGACTAAGACCGAAATCCTGTTGCGAGTAAGACCGAAATCCTGTTGCGACTAAGACCGAAATCCTGTTGCGACTAAGACCGAACTCCTGTAGCGACTAAGACCGAAATCCTGTTGCGAGTAAGACCGAAATCCTGTAGCGACTAGGACCGAAATCCTGTTGCGAGTAAGATAGAAATCCTGTTGCGAGTAAGATCGAAATCCTGTTGCGACTAAGACCGAAATCCTGTAGCGACTAAGACCGAAATCCTGTTGCGAGTAAGATAGAAATTCTGTTGCGAGTAAGATCGAAATCCTGTTGCGACTAAGACCAAAATCCTGTTGCGACTAAGACCGAAATCCTGTTGCGAGTAAGACCGAAATCCTGTTGCGACTAAGACCGAAATCCTGTTGCGAGTAAGACCGAAATCCTGTAGCGACTAAGACCGAAATCCTGTAGCGACTAAGACCGAAATCCTGTTGCGAGTAAGATCGAAATCCTGTAGCGACTAAGACCGAAATCCTGTTGCGACTAAGACCGAAATCCTGTAGCGACTAAGACCGAAATCCTGTTGCGAGTAAGACCGAAATCCTGTTGCGAGTAAGACCGAAATCCTATTTGCGACTAAGACCGAAATCCTGTTGCGAGTAAGACCGAAATCCTGTTGCGAGTAAGATCGAAATCCTGTAGCGACTAAGACCGAAATCCTGTTGCGACTAAGACCGAAATCCTGTAGCGACTAAGACCGAAATCCTGTAGCGACTAAGACCGAAATCCTGTTGCGAGTAAGATCGAAATCCTGTAGCGACTAAGACCGAAACCTGTTGCGACTAAGACCGAAATCCTGTAGCGACTAAGACCGAAATCCTGTTGCGAGTAAGACCGAAATCCTGTTGCGAGTAAGACCGAAATCCTGTTGCGACTAAGACCGAAATCCTGTTGCGAGTAAGACCGAAATCCTGTTGCGAGTAAGATCGAAATCCTGTAGCGACTAAGACCGAAATCCTGTTGCGACTAAGACCGAAATCCTGTAGCGACTAAGACCGAAATCCTGTAGCGACTAAGACCGAAATCCTGTTGCGAGTAAGATCGAAATCCTGTAGCGACTAAGACCGAAATCCTGTTGCGACTAAGACCGAAATCCTGTTGCGACTAAGACCGAAATCCTGTTGCGAGTAAGACCGAAATCCTGTAGCGACTAAGACCGAAATCCTGTTGCGACTAAGACCGAACCCCTGAGCGACTAAGACCGGAACCTTGCGAGTAAGACCGAAATCCTGTAGCGACTAAGACCGAAATCCTGTTGCGAGTAAGATAGAAATCCTGTTGCGGGTAAGATCGAAATCCTGTTGCGACTAAGACCAAAATCCTGTTGCGACTAAGTCCGAAATCCTGTTGCGAGTAAGACCGAAATCTTGTTGCGACTAAGACCGAAATCCTGTTGCGAGTAAGACCGAAATCCTCTAGCGACTAAGACCGAAATCCTGTAGCGACTAAGACCGAAATCCTGTTGCGAGTAAGATCGAAATCCTGTTGCGACTAAGACCAAAATCCTGTTGCGACTAAGACCGAAATCCTGTTGCTTGTAAGATCGAAATCTTTAGCGAATTTATTATTATACAGTTCCCTTTTCAGGGCTACACCTTCTCCATTCAAATTGTTAACCTCTCCATTTGGAGATGTGCCTCAGTTGCACCCAAATGTTGTTACTAATATTGATTTTCGGGTGGGCTGACTTTAAAGTTAAACTGCTCTAATTGAACGGCAAAAATTGCCAGTAATGAAAGACCCGGCCAAAGACTAGTAGTAAATTTTTATGGGCTCCTGGAACATTTGTCCCGCAAACATTATTGGTGGACTCGTAAGAGTCCAGGTAAGAATAAGTAACACAAAACAATGAACGGCAATTGTATTCATGTATTAACAAAAGGAATTGCATGTATACACAATTTAAACGAAACGATGACATTGAAACTAGCTACGAGAATGTGCTTGTTTGTATGTGTCTGAAACAAGGGCGTGTGAGAGAGTTCATAAGTCAGCAGAGGACCAAGGAAGAGAATGCGCCCAGTCGGCATCGTTCTTATTTTATATTTGATTTCATCTGGTAACATAGTCCTGGGTATGACAATAAACTACATCCAGCAGCAAGGCCGCTGATCGGAGCATTGGAAGTTTTGAGGAGCGTGGAATCACCTCTTAATTGATGTTAACCCAGGTTCACCCCGGTAACTCCCGTTGAGGTCCCAGCTATGGGCAAATAGTAAACTCCCAAACAAAGACAAAACTATGAAAGTATAAAAATGCATTTTTATAGTAAAAATTACTAGCAATACAGTTTTATACAAAAAAATTTACCAACAACTCCTATTTATAGTAGAATTAGCAACAATACATTTTATAGCAAGATGACTAGCAATACATTTTATCTGTGTATGTCTATATTTCCGAGATGAGGTATTGTAATTATTTACACTATTTACAATGTTCGAACTGTTGTCCTCATCTTTGTTGTCATATTCACGACGTTTCGGCAGTTGTACGCTCCGAACGTCTTCAGTATATGTCTATATTTCTGAGTTGAGGTATTGTAATTATTTGCATTATTTACCTTGTTCGGACTGTTGTTCTCGTCTTTGTTGCCATATTCACGACGTTTCGGCTATCTTACGCTACGGACTTCTTCAGTATATGTCTATATTTCTGAGATGAGGTATTGTAATTATTTACATTATTTACAATTTTGGACTGTTGTCATCTTTGTTGCCATATTCACGACGTTTCGGCTATTGTACGCTACGGACTTCTTCAGCATCTGTCTATATTTCTGAGATGAGGTATTGTAGTTATTTGCATGATTTACATTGTTCGGACTGTTGTTCTCATCTTTGTTGCCATATTCACGACGTTTCGGCAGTTGTACGGTCCGGACTTCTTCAGTATCTGTCTATATTTCTGAGATGGAGTATTGTAATTATTTACATTATTTATAATGTTCGGACTGTTGTCCTCATCTTTGTTGCTATATTCACGACGTTTCGGCTGTTGTACGCTACGGACTTCTTCAGTATCTGTCTATATTTCTGAGATGAGGCATTGTAGTTACTTACATTATTTACAATGTTTGGACAGTTATCCTCATCTTTGTTGCCATATTCACAACGTTTCGGCTATCTTACGCTACGGACTTCTTCAGTATCTATATTTCTGAGATGAGGTATTTAATTATTTACCTTGTTCGGACTGTTGTTCTCATCTTTGTTGCCATATTCACGACGTTTCGGCAGTTGTACGCTCCGGACTTCTTCAGTATCTGTCTATATTTCTGAGATGGAGTATTGTAATTATTTACACTATTTACAATGTTCGAACTGTTGTCCTCATCTTTATTGTCATATTCACGACTTTCCCTCAAAGACACATTTCCCCGTGGATAAATGTGTTGGTTGGATCCACTGACTTGACCCAAAGTGTTGTGAGTTCAATACCTGGCTACTTCAGTGGTTAACGTTTTTGTTCGCCACTGCAGTAGCCAGGTATTGAACTCACATCTCTTTGGATCAAGTCACTGGATCCAACCAACACTTTTATCTTTTGGAGAGTTAAATTAAAAGGGAAATAACTGAGATATCCGGAATATTCATGGCACGTGGAATTTGAACAATCTACCTCGATGGACGAAACAAAGAGTTCAGTTGGAAAATTTCAATCACTTGAAGAATGCCGGAGCGTACAACGGCCGAAACGTCGTGAATATGAAAATAAAGATAAGGACAACAGTCTGAACAATGTAAATAATGCAAATAATTGATGTGGGGGCCAAAGTCGGGACCACAGAAGGAAAACACGGAACACGGATTAGATGTAAGAAAGATATATTAACAACAGGTTACAGAGATAGTGTAAGCGAAGCTTACTATATGTTAGTGTCCAATACTGGTAGTCGTACGCGGCTCTCACTCTCTCTCTGTCTCTCTCTAGAGTATTGTGTCGCATACTTAATATAGACATGGAAGAGTCTATTGTGTAAGTAGTTCTGATCTCACAATAATAATATTATCTGTGGGTGAAGCCATAAAATTGTGTTCATTAAATAATTCATACAGATTAATATGGCGCTATACAAAATCAACTAAACAACAAACATGAAAGAACTCTTTCTCGACATTAATCCATATAATATCCTAATCCATATAATATCCTAATCCATTAATCCATATAATATCCTACAATTTCTTAAAGAAATCAAACAGTATTCGATAACATAACTTCAACAAAACTACAACATAAAACACACATCTCAGCACCTCTCGTAATCATGTCCACACAAACATATATATTCACAAAAGCTGAGTATCATCTACCATGTATTCAACTGTGAAAGCAGAATAACATATATCATATTTTTATTGCTTTAAAGCTCCCAAGAAAATTAAATTTCAGCATTAAGTGACCCATGAGGAGTTGATATGCCGTTAAACAAATAAATTAACAAATCAAATCACCTCTAGAGTAACAATAGCAAGAATAGCAAGAATGTGCTTGCCTTTTTATAGACTTAAAGAGCGCCCCTCACAAGGGCTTTTGGCGGAGCGAAGTGGGGTAACCAACACATTGTTAAATATTAAAAGAAGTTGAGCTCAAATATTCAACAATGCAGTAGGGGAAATTCTTTGGATAATTCTTTTTTATAGAATTCGCAATGAGCTTACACAAGAATAATGCCGTAATTCCCCATGTATAATACGCATTTTTTCTAAAAAAAAATGAATAAAAATAAGCAAAATCAGAGGTTCGTAATATGCACAGCTACAATCTTTAAAGAATTGTCGTAAAATAAAATAAGAATTATCATAAAACTAAGTTAGAATAATATTATTCTATGCTTAAAACGATTTTTTTAAATAAGAGCAGGAAACGCTGGCCGTAATGAAATTTGAGAGGTACGATTTATAGGGTTTGATACCAAACAAGGGGTACGTATTATGTGTGAGTATAAGCAATCTCCCGCACTTTCAGCACAATTTTAGGTGTGTTTATTATGGATGAAGGTGTATTATACATGAGGAATTATGGTGTATTAAAATAACATTCATGAGGATATTGCGACAATAAATCTAAGTAATGACTAAGTCCGAAGGCAAGTAACGACTAAGACTGAAATCAATTGGAGAGAGAGAAACACTAGAATCAATAAAGGCTGAGATAAGTAAAGTGCGAAATCATGAAAAGGGTTTAAAACTTAAATCGATTAGGGTCTAAAAACCCAAATCAGTAAGTCTGAACTCAAGCAAAGATTAAGATTGCAAGCAAAAGTTAAAACAGAAAAAAATCTAAAGTCTAAAAATGTTGAAAACACAAGGAAAGAATGAAGTCAATGACTAAAAGGAGTGGAAGGAAATTTAAAAAAAAAACAATGAAAAATGCAACAAAGAAACAACATATAGTCTGTCATAAAAAGAAGGAAGGAAGGAAGGAAAAAAGGAAGTAAGGAACGAACGAAGGAAGGAAGGAAGGAAGGAAGGAAGGAAGGAAGGAAGGAAGGAAGGAAGGAAGTAAAAAAGGAAGTAAGGAACGAACGAACGAACGAACGAACGAAGGAAAGAAGGAAGGAAGGAACGAAGGAAGGAACGAACGAAGGAAGGAAGGAAGGAAGGAAGGAAGGAAGGAAGGAAGGAAGGAAGAAAAAAAGGAAGGAAGGAAGGAAGGAAGGAAGGAAGGAAGGAAGGAAGGAAGGAAGGAAGAAAGGAAGGAAAAAAGGAAGGAAGGAAAGAAGGAACGAACGAAGTAAGGAAGGAAGGAAGGAAGTAAGGAAGGAAGGAAGGAAGGAAGGAAGGAAGGAAGTAAGAAAAGAAGTAAGGAAGTAAAAAGGAAGAAAGGAAAGGAACGAACGAACGAACAGACGAAGGAAGGAAAGATGGAATGAACGAACGAACGAAGAAAGGAATGAACGAACGAACGAACGAAGAAAGGAAGGAAAGAAATAAGGAAGTAAAAAAGGAAGGAACGAGGGAAGGAAGGAAGGAAGAGAGTAAAATAAAAGAAAGAAACGAAAGAAGGAAGTAAAAAAGGAAGAAAAGTAGGAAAGAAGAAAAAAAAGGAAGGAATGAAGAAAGGAAGGAAGGGAAGTAAAACAGAAAGAAAGATGAACGCAAGAGAAAGATGAACAAAGAAAGATGCAACTGAATGGAAAAAGAGAGATGAGTGAAGAAGCAACAAGTAAGGAAAAATTGAAATAAAAGAAAAACAAAAAGAGAATCTGAATAGCAAAGACAAAATGGATAAAATATGAAGAGAGATACAAAATAAATTAAGAAAAGATTTTCGTAAATGGAGGGACATTATGGAAAAGGTGGACGAGGCATTTGAAATGAATGCAGTAATATTATTCAGTCGGATAAATGGTTTAATTTAATCGGAAAAAAGACTTGCGAATTGTCACAAAGAGGACAAAATATATGCAAATTCAATTTTCAGGTGTTTGAATGTGAATATATTTCTTGAATAGAAAGTAGAAAAAATATAATCCGCATATGTAATTATGTGCGTGTCTATAAAAACAGAAAATAGATATGAACAGGCTGAGATTTTTTTTTCTGAAATCTGACCAAATATGAGAGAGTTTCTTTTTCAGTTCACCTCTTAGATAGATAGATAGATAGATAGATAGATAGATAGATAGATAGATAGATAGATAATGAGTAGATTGAAATAGATAGATAGATAGATAGATAGATAGATAGATAGATAGATAGATAGATAGATAGATTGAAAAAGATATGAGTAGATAGATAATGAGTAGATAGAAATAGATAGATAGATAGATAGATAGATAGATAGATAGATAGATAGATAGATAGATAGATATGAGTATATTAAATGTATAGATAGGTAGATATGAGTAGATTGAAATAGATAGATTCGAGCAGACTGAGATAGATAGATAGACGGACAGACAGACAGCTAGCTAGCTAGCTAGCTAGCTAGATAGCTAGATAGATAGATAGATAGATAGATAGATAGATATGTAAAGACTTGCACAAATAGCTAGATATTGAAATAGATCAATCACTAAGAATTCAGGTTTGAGTATGAATATCTTAAAATAAATCAGCATAAATTAAAAAGACACATTTTCTAAATACCAGACGCACGCAAGCTTTTCACAACAACAAAAAAGCACATTTCAAATTGATTTTTTGTTGTGTGTTTTTGTTTTTTTTTTTGTTTTTGTTTTTTTTTTTTTCTTCATTGTTTTATTCATCTATTTTATTTATTTTTTCTCTGTCATCTTTTAGAAAAGTTTATTTCTGGTTACGACATCTTTGAATCATTGTATGCAGACGGTGTTTTTTCCACGAGTCTTTAATTTCCAGGCATTCTCTCCTGTCATATAATGAGATTAAAATATGACTGTGGGATTTTTGTAGCTTTTGCTCGTCGCCGGCCACGAGTCATGAAGACATTGTATATCGAGCTTTTTATTTCGTTAATTTTACTGACTCTTCTAGTTCACTGATCACGACAAATGCTGTGTCCCTTTGAGATAGAAGTGTTCATGGCTCTCTACAAATTTCTATTACTAACTGGGATCAACTTTAAACTCCAAAAAGTTAAATGCGATGTCAATCGTTATCTTTTGTTTTCTTAATTTCTGTTCTTTTGTCATTCTCGCTCCTTTAATAATACCGTCCTGGGTATGACGACAAACTTCGTCCGACAACAGGGCCCCTGATCACTAGGCTTTGAGGAGCATGGAACTACCTCTTAATTACTGGTGTTTCCAGGTTCACCCAAACTCGGGGCGTTAGCATCTGTTAGGGCCCCAGCTATAGGCAAATAGTTAACCCTAAACTGGGGTCAAAACACTATGAAAGTGTAAAAATAGGTTTTAATATCAGAAATACATATTTTTGTAAAATATTATTACCAGCAATATATTTTTTGAAAAAAAATATTACCAATAATACATTTTTGAAAAAAAAATATTATCTGCTATATATTTTTGGGAAAAAAATATTACTAGCAATAGCTTTTTAAAAAAAGAATATTACCAGCAATACATTTTTGGAAAAAATTATACCAGTAATAAAAATCTTGTCGGCATTAAAAAAAAACCATTGTGGTTGTTATGCTGTAAAACAAAACAAACCAAACCAAACCAAAATAAGTTTGTCTACAAACTGTGTATCTGAAAAAAATAAATCGATGAAAGCAGATTCTCGAAAACAAACCTCTTTAGAAAAATATATCAATGAAACCAGATCTACAAACTGTTTCTTTACAAAGAATGCATATTCTATTCATACGAATCTATTCAAAAACTCTTGTCGGCATTAAATAACCCACTGAGGTTGATATGCCGTAAAACAAAATAAACCAAACCAATCTAAACCAAAGAATACATATTCTATTCATACGAATCTATTCTAAAAATCTTGTCGGCATTAAATAACCCATTGAGGTTGATATGTCGTAAAACAAAATAAACCAAACCAATCTAAACCAAAGAATACATATTCTATTCATTGGAATCTATCCTAAAAATGTTGTCGGCATTAAATAGCCCATTGTGGTTGATATGCCGTAAAACAAAATAAAGCAAACCAATCTAAACCAAAGAATACATATTCTATTCATACGAATCTATTCTAAAATGTTGTCGGCATTAAATAACCCATTGAGGTTGATATGCCGTAAAACAAAATAAACCAAACCAATCTAAACCAAAGAATACATATTCTATTCATTGGAATCTATTCTAAAAATGTTGTCGGCATTAAATAGCCCATTGTGGTTGATATGCCGTAAAAAACAAAATAAAGCAAACCAATCTAAACCAAAGAATACATATTCTATTCATACGAATCTATTCTAAAATGTTGTCGGCATTAAATAACCCATTGAGGTTGATATGCCGTAAAACAAAATAAACCAAACCAATCTAAACCAAAGAATACATATTCTATTCATTGGAATCTATCCTAAAAATGTTGTCGGCATTAAATAGCCCATTGTGGTTGATATGCCGTAAAACAAAATAAAGCAAACCAATCTAAACCAAAGAATACATATTCTATTCATACGAATCTATTCTAAAAATGTTGTCGGCATTAAATAACCCATTGAGGTTGATATGCCGTAAAACAAAATAAACCAAACCAATCTAAACCAAAGAATACATATTCTATTCATTGAATCTATCCTAAAAATGTTGTCGGCATTAAATAGCCCATTGTGGTTGATATGCCGTAAAACAAAATAAAGCAAACCAATCTAAACCAAAGAATACATATTCTATTCATACGAATCTATTCTAAAAATGTTGTCGGCATTAAATAACCCATTGAGGTTGATATGCCGTAAAACAAAATAAACCAAACCAATCTAAACCAAAGAATACATATTCTATTCATTGAATCTAACCTAAAAATGTTGTCGGCATTAAATAGCCCATTGTGGTTGATATGCCGTAAAACAAAAATAAAACAAACCAATCTAAACCAAAGAATACATATTCTATTCATTGGAATCTATTCTAAAAATGTTGTCGGCATTAAATAACCCATTGAGGTTGATATGCCGTAAAACAAAATAAACCAAACCAATCTAAACCAAAGAATACATATTCTATTCATTGAATCTATCCTAAAAATGTTGTCGGCATTAAATAGCCCATTGTGGTTGATATGCCGTAAAACAAAATAAAGCAAACCAATCTAAACCAAAGAATACATATTCTATTCATACGAATCTATTCTAAAATGTTGTCGGCATTAAATAACCCATTGAGGTTGATATGCCGTAAAAAACAAAATAAACCAAACCAATCTAAACCAAAGAATACATATTCTATTCATTGGAATCTATCCTAAAAATGTTGTCGGCATTAAATAGCCCATTGTGGTTGATATGCCGTAAAACAAAATAAAGCAAACCAATCTAAACCAAAGAATACATATTCTATTCATACGAATCTATTCTAAAAATGTTGTCGGCATTAAATAACCCATTGAGGTTGATATGCCGTAAAACAAAAATAAACCAAACCAATCTAAACCAAAGAATACATATTCTATTCATTGAATCTATCCTAAAAATGTTGTCGGCATTAAATAGCCCATTGTGGTTGATATGCCGTAAAACAAAATAAAGCAAACCAATCTAAACCAAAGAATACATATTCTATTCATACGAATCTATCCTAAAAATGTAGTGGGCATTAAATAACCCATTGAGGTTGATATGCCGTAAAAACAAAAAAACCAAAAATAAACCAAACCTATTCTAAAAATCTAAACCAAAGAATACAAATATTCTATTCATTTGAATCTATCCTAAAAATGTTGTCGGCATTAAATAGCCCATTGTGGTTGATATGCCGTAAAACAAAATAAAGCAAACCAATCTAAACCAAAGAATACATATTCTATTCATACGAATCTATCCTAAAAATGTAGTGGGCATTAAATAACCCATTGAGGTTGATATGCCGTAAAACAAAATAAACCAAACCAATCTAAACCAAAGAATACATATTCTATTCATTGAATCTATCCTAAAAAATGTTGTCGGCATTAAATAGCCCATTGTGGTTGATATGCCGTAAAAAACAAAATAAAGCAAACCAATCTAAACCAAAGAATACATATTCTATTCATACGAATCTATTCTAAAAATGTTGTCGGCATTAAATAACCCATTGAGGTTGATATGCCGTAAAACAAAATAAACCAAACCAATCTAAACCAAAGAATACATATTCTATTCATTGAATCTATCCTAAAAATGTTGTCGGCATTAAATAGCCCATTGTGGTTGATATGCCGTAAAAAACAAAATAAAAGCAAACCAATCTAAACCAAAGAATACATATTCTATTCATACGAATCTATTCTAAAAATGTTGTCGGCATTAAATAACCCATTGAGGTTGATATGCCGTAAAACAAAATAAACCAAACCAATCTAAACCAAAAGAATACATATTCTATTCATTGAATCTATCCTAAAAATGTTGTCGGCATTAAATAGCCCATTGTGGTTGATATGCCGTAAAACAAAATAAAGCAAACCAATCTAAACCAAAGAATACATATTCTATTCATACGAATCTATTCTAAAAATGTTGTCGGCATTAAATAACCCATTGAGGTTGATATGCCGTAAAACAAAATAAACCAAACCAATCTAAACCAAAGAATACATATTCTATTCATTGGAATCTATCCTAAAAATGTTGTCGGCATTAAATAGCCCATTGTGGTTGATATGCCGTAAAACAAAATAAAGCAAACCAATCTAAACCAAAGAATACATATTCTATTCATACGAATCTATTCTAAAATGTTGTCGGCATTAAATAACCCATTGAGGTTGATATGCCGTAAAACAAAAATAAACCAAACCAATCTAAACCAAAGAATACATATTCTATTCATTGAATCTATCCTAAAAAATGTTGTCGGCATTAAATAGCCCATTGTGGTTGATATGCCGTAAAACAAAATAAAGCAAACCAATCTAAACCAAAGAATACATATTCTATTCATACGAATCTATTCTAAAAATGTTGTCGGCATTAAATAACCCATTGAGGTTGATATGCCGTAAAACAAAATAAACCAAACCAATCTAAACCAAAGAATACATATTCTATTCATTGGAATCTATCCTAAAAATGTTGTCGGCATTAAATAACCCATTGAGGTTGATATGCCGTAAAACAAAATAAACCAAAAATTCAGTGAACTTTAACAGATCAATCAATCTGTTCATCTATCAAATTAGCCAGTTTCCCTTGTTTCGCCGGATATTTCGCTCATCATTAGAAATCACTCCAGCTGGGAATAAGACAAAATAAAGTTTTCTTTTTCTTTTACAGAATCCATTGATCCTTTGATCCAGCCCGTTGTCCAGGGTGGGGGGGAAGAAAGACGTAACTCGAGTACTCGTGGTTGCTTGGTCAATGAATGTCAGATATTTCCACATAAGAAAACGGTTAATAATTAGCATTGGAGATGAGAAGAACACGAGCTACACGAATAGGTAGATACTACACTTTGATCCCAGGCGGATGTCCATAGAGGGAAGGAAGACGTAACTCGAGTACTACTGACTGCTTGGCCAACGAATATCAAATGTTTCCTTACAAGGAAACGGCTAACATTAGCATTCCACTATTATTCTGTAACCATCATTAGTTGTCCATATCTGGTGTTTATTTCGTCTCTCTGGTTGTAATTAGTGTTCATTAATATCGAATCGGTGTAGGCACCCCAAGCCGGTGTAATGGTTAACAAGCTTGTCTCGCTAGAACAATTACGACTGAATAGTGAGTTCGATCCTCACTGGGTGCCTCATACATTCGGCCTTGTGCCACATCTAAGCTACGCTTGGAAAATCAATAATATCGAATCGGTGTTTCACTACCTGATCCAAAGATCGAACTCACAACCATTAAATGACACTAAGACATCCGACATCCACTACTCCGCAATAGCGAACTATCCTCAGTCTATTTCCTGTTCCATTGCCAAGGAGGAAGTTCCGTTTTAACAGCTTTTTTCCAAGAGCCACTCCTTTGGAGAACAAGCTTCTGAGAGGATACTTACCTGACTTACCCGACTACTACAATCAACATCTTCCAAAGCAAGGGAAACGGTTATACATCCGACATATCGACATAATCTAAAACCCTTACTTCCTTTCATGCCCAGAAAACAACCTCAGTAATTCAGTAACCTCTACTATTATTGGATTTTGGATCTTCTATTGTGAAAAACTTTGTAAAATACCTTAATTACCGTATTTGCCGGCTTATTAGACGCACCCACGCATTGAACGCACTTAGATTTCGGCATGGAATATTTAGGGGTAAAAATGATGTTGTTTGACTGTAAGCGACGTCTGTCGAACTCTCTGCGTTAGCAGAGAGGAACCCAGACGAAGTTTTGCCGAAGGGCAAGGTTTCGTCCGGGGAGGTAGACAGGGCCTGAACCCGTCTAGGCGGGTTCAAAGGCTATATTTTGGGCCGAGCCTACGGGCTCGGAGATACCCACATTAAACCGGCCTTGTGCCATATTCAATCCTCGTGGGTGGATCGATAAATACTAAGACAGATAGACAGAGAAGTTCTTAGCTGAGCTAGTTATTGACTACTCAGGTGATTTCTGTACCTTTTTACCAACCTATTAAAACTCTTTTTATTGTTACGTGTTATTTGGCGTTTGTCTTTACTAACCCCAAATCAACATTATAACAAATGACAACAAAAAAAATCAAAAATGTAACCTTACCTTTATGTGACATTTTCGCTAACGATGAAGAAACACGGTATTACCACAAATTATACCACTGGTACTTTTTAAATAGAAATAAGGTAAGGTTTAATTACCAGGACATTTTTTGGAAAGGAAGAATTTTACTACATTTCATCATGCATTTATTGAAAATTGTTTTAATTGTTTTTCAGGGAGCAACATCTTCCCATAGAGTAAATTCATAATAGCTACAAAGAAATCTACTGGTATTAGTGAACATTGGTACATATGGTAATAGTAAAAAAAAAAAAAAAAAAAAACAGAAATATGGTACGTGTTGGTAAATGAAGTACCATATCATACATGTAGAACATCAAATTCCAATACTATCATATCAAGAAAAATACACTCAAAGCAAGCAGCAATATACCATCCAAAGCAAATCAGTCAGTTATGTGTCATGCTTGATACACACTTAGGAGATCATGTATCTTTCGATACATGACTGACGAGGCAGATTTTTCCCGCAGTAGGTTGCCATTTCTTTCTGCGGTAGACCATTTGCCATCCAAGGCTATAGAACCCATTCTGTCGTGCTATTTACCCATAGCTGGTGGGGAGAAGAAGAGGATTCATACCATTTTCAAGGGTATTAGTACGTAAGTGAATGTAACGGATGTGACTGGAATTCGAACTCGGCTCTACCGATTCCTCAATCCGAGACGCTATCCATTACTATGTAATTCTGTAAAATCTGGAATTTGTACAAAAGAAGCAGCAAAATATTGTGCAATTCCATAAATTTCTTAATTTCTTTTCCTTGGTGAATTTTTCAAGCATATTTTTATTGATATATTTGTTCACATCCAGGAATCCTAGTTTCAGAGCTAAACTCTATGCGTGCACCAATTCATAGTAAACCCTACCTTTTTTCATGGTGTCTATATCCTTCTCATACATGATACTCCTGTATTGGACTCGGGGTAAATTTCTGCGTACTTTTTCGAAAAATTTACGCCTCCAATAGGTCGGCAAATACGATATTTACCATTAGAGATGAGAAGAACAGATGCTACATGAATAGATAGATACTACACTTTGATCCCAGGTAGATGTCTATAGAGGGAAGGAAGACGTAACTCGAGTACTCGTGGTTGCTTGTTCAATGAATGTCAGATATTTCCACATAAGAAAACGGTTAATATTACAATTAGCATTGGAGATGAGAAGAACACGAGCTACACGAATAGGTAGATACGACAGTTTGATCCCAGGCGGATGTCCATAGAGGGAAGGAAGACGTAACTCGAGTACTACTGACTGCTTGGCCAATGAATATCAAATGTTTCCTCAGAAGGAAACGGCTAACATTAGCATTCCACTATTATTCTGTAACCATCATTAGTTGTCCATATCTGGTGTTTATTGTCATTTCGTCTCTCTGGTTGTAATTAGTGTTCTTTAATATCGAATCGGTGTTTCAGTACCTGATCCAAAGATTGAAATCACAACCATTAAATGACACTAAGACATGTCTAACCACATCCTATATCCAATACGCGACTTAGTCTGGCCATAGTATTTGGGCTCCGAACAGCGATTGAGTCCCGTACATTAGTAAATTCATCTAAGGGATATATTTATTAACAAATACACTATGACAGATACCCAACAGGAGTGTAGCGCCCAGTGAAGATCGAATTTATATACAATCAAAAATCGGTCAGCGAAGCGAGATTGTTACAAAAGGCGTCCCATTTTTTTTTCTCCTGAAAGGCTTCTTTATCTGACTATTCACGGACTTGGCTTACTCTCCGTCTTTTCTCACTGTGTAACAGTCGGGCAGCTGTTAAATATGGTCGATTGACGGAAAGAAACGCTAAAACCGAGGATTAAGTCGAGAAAGGAAATTGGTACAGTCAGTGATCTTTGCTCGACTGATTAGTCGAGAAAGGGAGGTTGACTCGAATTGGCGGCTAAACCGTTAGCTTCTTTCCGCATGTTTGGCCGATTCTTTCTACTTGCTCATCAGCACGGTATTCCGTTCTTTTCTACGCATACATGCATCTGCATTTGGGCATTGTTGCAAATTAAGGATTGACCGGGAAATGATAGTCGGTGTATTTCTTCTTCTTCTTTCTTCTTCTTCTTCTTCTTCTTCTTGCTGCTGCTGCTGCTGCTGCTGCAGTAGTAGTAGTAGTAGTGTGAGTAGACCAACTCGAAGAAGGATCTGTTTCGGAATTTGTTGTGGATTCCGAGATGAATTCGGTCTCCAAGGAATGACAAACGCAATAATTAAATATAAGAAATAAAATGTATTTACACAATCATAAAAAGAGTAATACTGTTAGTAAGTCCAGGAACACGGTTAGTAGCAAATACATATAGATATATACAGTCTCGAAGTAGGACTTCCTTAGAGTCTACGTGCTTGTAACTGACTTCTACCTGAGGTTACCTCACACTATCTCCGTTCGTATATTCTCTCTCTCTCTCTCCGTATATCCTCTCTCTCTATCCGACTACCCCCACTGACTGTCTAACTCTGGGTATTTAACGTCAGCAGTCCAAGTAACACTTGGTAGAGTCCACTTATATAGAAAAAGGGGTGGACCCCATAACAGAATTCATATCATATTTTAGTCAGTTTAGTCTACTAATTTCTAATTCGAAACTTTTAAGTCTATTGAACTAGCTAGAATCAACTATCTGTCTATATTTCTAAGATGAGGTATTATGTACACTATTTACATTATTCGGACTATTGTCCTCATCTTTGTTGCCATATTTATCACAACGTGTCGGCCTTTCAGTATCTGTCCATATTTCTAAGTTGGGGTATTATGTACACTATTTACATTATTCGGACTATTGTCCTCATCTTTGTTGCCATATTTATCACAACGTGTCGGCCTTTCAGTATCTGTCCATATTTCTAAGTTGGGGTATTATGTACACTATTTACATTATTCGGACTATTGTCCTCATCTTTGTTGCCATATTTATCACAACGTGTCGGCCTTTCAGTATCTGTCCATATTTCTGAAATGAGGTATTATGTACACTATTTACATTATTCGGACTATTGCCCTTATCTTTGTCGCCATATTTATCGCAGCGTTTCAGCCCTTCAGTATCTGTCTATATTTTTAAGATGAGGTATTATGTATATTATTACTATTGTCCTCATCTTTGTCGCCATATTTATTGTTGTGGATTCCAGGATGAAATCCGGTACCAATAAATAACAAACGCCAAGAAGGAATATAGGAAAATAAATGTATTAATGTAATAATACAAACTGGTAATGCAGGTTAGTAGTTCCAGGAATGCGGGTTAGTAGCAAAATATATATACAGTCTTTGGTATCGACATATCACTGTATGACTTCTTACTGAGTCTACGTGCTTGTTCAATGTGACTCTTGCTCGTTACGCTCGCTCTGGTTCGTGGCTCGTTAGTCCTTCTTTCTCGTTCTTCGCTCGTTTATTCACTAGCAGAAGTATATGTATACCCTGGGTGAGTCCATTTGGGTAAAAAGGGGAGAACCCCTCAACATTTATTACAACATTTCGGCCGTTGTACGCTCCGGCCTTCTTCAGGTGGTTGGAATGTTGAACTGAACCCTTTATTTCGCTCACTGGGGTAGACTGTTCTAGTTCCACGTGTCATGTTTTAATGGATGTCAGTTATCAGTTATCTCCTGTTAATTTCCATCTGAAAGTTCTCCACTGCCTTAACCGGGTATTGAACTCACACTCTTTTGAGTCCTGTCACTGGATCTAACCAACGCCTTTATTCACTGCCGAAACGTTGTAATAAATATGGCGACAAAGATGAGGACAATAGTCCGAATAATGTAAATAATAGAATCAACTATGTTCTATTCTAATATTTCCTTCTCACTTGTGAACCTCTCTCCCGATTTCTTGCCTCCCTGTTACATAAAAACTCCAGTAACTTAAGTGCAGCGAGCCAATTGACATCTTCTGTCTTCCAGAATCCAGCTCTTTTATTGTCCTTTATCCTCACTAATGTCTTTTTTCTTTCTTTTTTTTTTTTTTTTGACTCTCTGTAACCCCTTGAATCCTAGTAATATTATTGACTTGCTTGATGTGAATTGAGTTAAAAAAAAAAAAAAAAAAACAGGAAATTAATCTGAGAGCATTCAAAACAAGAAATTATTTTAGTAGGCAGGCATTGTCACCTTTCTTGGGGTGAAATGATAAAAAAAAAATTAAGCGACTTAAGTAC
This sequence comes from Acanthosepion pharaonis, assembly GCA_903632075.3. Taxonomy (NCBI): domain Eukaryota; kingdom Metazoa; phylum Mollusca; class Cephalopoda; order Sepiida; family Sepiidae; genus Acanthosepion; species Acanthosepion pharaonis. The sequence goes on from CAHIKZ030003496.1 coordinate 1,375,732, forward strand.
TGACCAATATCTGAACAAATATTTATGTTTAAGTCTGTCTCAGATGCTGGTTTGGTGAAAACTTTTCCTATATTTTCTTATCGATAGATGAAGTGGAGTGATTATATTGAATCAATTTTTAGGTCTTCTGCATTGTACATTTATAATTCATCTGTGCATTGAATTCTGCTACCATGTCTCTCGGCCAAATGTCCATCGGCCAAATATCCGTCGGCCAAATGTCCGTCGGTCAAATGTCTCTCGGCCAAATGTCCATCGGCCAAATATCCGTCGGCCAAATGTCCGTCGGTCAAATGTCTCTCGGCCAAATGTCCATCGGCAAAATATCCGTCGGCCAAATGTCCGTCGGTCAAATGTCTCTCAGCCAAATGTCCATTGGCAAAATGTCCGTTGGGTCAAATGTCACTCGGCCAAATGTCCATCGGCCAAATAGCCGTCGGCCAAATAGCCGTCGGCCAAATATCCGTCGGCCAAATGTCTCTCGCTAAAATGACCGTTCGGCCAAATGTCTCTCGGCCAAATGTCTCTCGGCCAAATGTCTCTCGGCCAAATTTCCATCAGCCAAATGTCCGTTCGGTCAAATGTCACTCGGCCAAATGTCCATCGGCCAAATAGCCGTCGGACAAATGTCTCTCGCTAAAATGTCCGTTTGGCCAAATGTCTCTCGGCCAAATGTCCATCGGCCAAATGTCCGTTCGGTCAAATGTCACTCGGCCAAATGTCCATCGGCCAAATATCCGTTGGCCAAATATCCGTTCGGCCAAATGTCTCTCGCTAAAATGTCCGTTCGGCCAAATATCTCTCGGCCAAATGTCCGTTCGGTCAAATGTATCTCGGCCAAATATCCATCGACCAAACGTCCGTCGGCCAAATGTCCATCGGCCAAATGTCTCTCGCTAAAATGTCTGTTCGGCCAAATGTCCATCGGCCAAATGTTCGTCGGCCAAATATCCGTCGGCCAAATGTCTCTCGGCCAAATGCCCATCGGCCAAATATCCGTCGGCCAAATGTCCGTCGGTCAAATGTCTCTCGGCCAAATGTCCATCGGCAAAATGTCCGTTGGGTCAAATGTCACTCGGCCAAATGCCCATCGGCCAAATATCCGTCGGCCAAATATCCGTCGGCCAAATGTCCGTTCGGCCAAATGTCTCTCGGCCAAATGTCCATCGGCCAAATATCCGTCGGCAAAATGTTCGTCGGACAAATGTCTCTCGTCCAAATATCTCTCGGCCAAATGTCCGTTCGGTCAAATGTATCTCGGCCAAATATCCATCGACCAAACGTCCGTCGGCCAAATGTCCATCGGCCAAATGTCTCCCGCTAAAATGTCTGTTCGGCCAAATATCCATCGGCCAAATATCCATCAGCCAAATATCCGTCGGTCAAATGTCTCTCGGCCAAATGCCCATCAGCCAAATATCCGTCGGCCAAATGTCCGTCGGACAAATGTCTCTCGGCCAAATATCTCTCGGTCAAATGTATCTCGGCCAAATATCCATCGACCAAACGTCCGTCGGCCAAATGTCCATCGGCCAAATGTCTCTCGCTAAAATGTCTGTTCGGCCAAATGTTCGTCGGCCAAATATCCGTCGACCAAATGTCTCTCGGCCAAACGGTAGTGTCAGAGCTATGCCGCCCGGAACTTCGTTCCTGATAGGGCCACCCAAGGCGGACAGGTCTGACACACACGCCGGCTAACAAGGTGAAAATCCTTGGAGCGTCTGCACCGGTAACCGGCGGCTTCTGGCCGTTCCTGTCTCTGCGTCTGTGGGAACCCCGCGGCAAGCAAGAACGTTATCCGAGTAGGCCTGGGTACCCTACTTCTGTAATTTATCCCAAGAATCTTCTTCTCATAACAGGAAGGAGCCGGCTCAATCCGCCCAGGGTGAATGCCGCATCAGTAATCCGACATCAGCACTTCAGTCACTTTCTCACCTACATGACGTGGATTCTCTGGCAACTGTTGATGCGAATGCATGAATTTGAGTGTCGTACTCGATTGGCAACTAGGCTTCACTGTTTTACTGTTGAACTAGTTAAATTCACCTATATGTTCTCATCTAATACATTCTTTTCTCGCACTTTACACTTGTGGAACTCTATTCCGGTATTTTTCTTCCCTGCTACATACAATCCTCAACAATTTCAAGGCAACGTCAATCGCTATTTTCTGTCTTCCTGGAATCTGTTCTTTAATTGTCCTTTCTCCTCACTAAAATCTTCTGATTCTCTTTCACTCCCAGTAACCCTTTTACGTCTTAATCGCATTGTAGCTTTGCATGGAGTAAAATGATTTTTAAAAAATTACCAATGTCATTTAATATTTGTTTCTTAAATTTCAACCGCAAAGGAATCATAGGACTTCGTGGACGCTATCCACCGCGAAAATAATTTGCTTCCTTTCTGTAAAAAATGATGTAAACTACTTTTAGTCAGTAAATTTTTTACTCCTGATCGTTATGCCTTAAAGGCCAGCTATGGAACCACCACTTAAGACACTGGCAATGGGGCTGGATAGACAAATTGTTGGTTATTTTATATACTATTTGCAACATGAAGGGTAAATTAGTCAAAAATCACGAAAAGCACACGTGTTTTTTTGTTTTTTTGCTTGTTTTTTTTTCTCTCTCTCTTTTACAGCATACCAAATTAAATGGGTTATTTAATATCAAGATTTTTATTGCTGGTCATATTTTTAGCTATCTATCTATCTATCTATCTCAGTATATACTGGTTTGGTTTGTTTTGTTTTACGGCATATCAACACCTCAATGTGTTATTTAATGCCAAGATTTTTATTGCTGGTAATATTTCTATCTATCTATCTATCTATCTATCTATCTATCTATCTCAGTATATATTGGTTTGGTTTGTTTTGTTTTACGGCATATCAACACGTCAATGGGTTATTTAATGCCAAGATTTTTATTTCTGGTAATATTTCTATCTATCTATCTATCTCAGTATATATTGGTTTGGCTTGTTTTGTTTTACGGCATATCAACACCTCAATGGGTTATTTAATGCCAAGATTTTTATTGCTGGTAATATTTTTATCTATCTATCTATCTATCTATCTCAGTATATATTGGTTTGGTTTGTTTTGTTTTACGGCATATCAACACCTCAATGGGTTATTTAATGCCAAGATTTTTATTTCTGGTAATATTTCTATCTATCTATCTATCTTAGTATATATTGGTTTGGCTTGTTTTGTTTTACGGCATATCAACACGTCAATGGGTTATTTAATGCCAAGATTTTTATTGCTGGTAATATTTTTATCTATCTATCTATCTCAGTATATATTGGTTTGGTTTGTTTTGTTTTACGACATATCAACACCTCAATGGGTTATTTAATGCCAAGATTTTTATTGCTAGTAATATTTTTTCCTAAAATCTATTGCTGGTAATATTTCTTTTCAAAAAAATATTGCTGGTAATTTTTTCTTTTTCGAAAATGTAATGCTGGTAATAATTTTTCCCAAAAGTATTGCTGTTATTAAAATCTATTTTTACATTTTCATAGTGTTTTGACCTCTTTTGGAGGGTTAACTATTTGCCCATAGCTGGGAGCCTGACAGGTGCTACCACCCCGGGTCAGGGTGCACCTGGGAACATCAGCAATTAAAAGGTGATTCTACGCTCTTCAAAACCTCTTGATCAGAGGCCTTGCTGTTGGATGTAGTTTATCGTCTAACCCAGGATGCGGGCGTAGTTTATCGTGTTAACCAGGACGTGAATGTAGTTTATCGTCTTACCCAGGATGCGCACATGCGCGCATTTGTATGTGCATATGCAGATTGCCACCAAAGATGTTTGTATTCTTTGAATATTTATAAATAAAATATTCACGAAGTCACATTTAAGATTTATAATTCAAATTATATACAAATTGAGGAATCGGAGAAGCGAGTTCGAATTCCAGACAAATCCATTACATTCACTTACGGGCTAATATCCTTGTGAAAGGTATGAATCCCTTCCCCCTAACTACTGTCACCAAGCAGGCCCTTGGTTTGAATCCACAAGGGAAGCGAAAAGTGGGTTGAACAAAACAGACTTGGCGCAGAAGTGTTGACGCAGAGGTGAAGGCAGCCGGCACGACATGGGCCGAGCTGAAGATGATCGCCCGGAAGCGCTTCCGTTGGAGAGGTGTTGTTGCGGCCCTATGTTCTCTAAGGAATCAAGAAGCAAAAGACATCAAGAAACGGAAATGGGGATGCATCGGCCACACTACAATCTTAACCTGTTCAAGGGTATATCGTTACCATTCACACATATCTGCATAAGCTGTGCCTTTTACTCTGTAGCGCACTACCTCAAGTGGTCCTCGGGCCTTGCACTGAGGGAACACCATTGTAAAAAAATAATAATAAAATATTTGGATGATTTAAATTTGAGAGAGAGAGAGAGAGAGAGAGAGAGAGAGAGAATAATTTTCGTAACCTTTCTGTCTACTATAAAACTGCCTAGGATACAAAAGAAGGATTGGTTAAAATACATACGCAAAATACTGGTTTTACATATAGGCTAGAATGGTCTACAGTCTAGTAGTCTCGTGATTAGAGGGTTACACACTAAAAAAAAATAAAGATATAAGAACAGAGATATGTTTATTTTCAACTTTATTGGGACTCCTTTTAATTAATTTGAAAGAATTTAGAGTATTTGGCTCCCTGTAATTGAAGTACATCTTTATCATATATATATATATATATATATATATATATATATATATATATATATATATATATATATATATATTATAATTACACCGGTCGGCATTTTTTCTTACCCAAATGTTGTTGAGCAATGGGCAGATGTTTCTGGTTTATTTTTTCACGCTGAATCAAATTCATGTTTTCTCATCACATCGCGTTTTCTCAGTACAGATAATTTCTATTTCTTTTAAAATAGGACGAAATACTCATTGAACAATAATATATCAGGGCCAAGTAGACCCAACCTTAAACGTTTTCAGGTTAGAATAACTTATCGTAAAAGAAAAAGTATCCCAATAACTGTAAAAATGCATTTTCAAAGTTTTCAGCTCAGAAAAAGTTTTCAGAAAAATCTCACACAAAATTACATTAAGGCAAACACGTGTCATCCATTTTTGAATCAAAACAAAGTAGATACAACGGAATGAAAAATACATGCATTTTTGTGCAATCCAAATATAGAAATCTTCTCTTCTTGGAAACTACGATACTTTTGAAAAGGTGGATCTCTTTTGATGTTCCTGCAGAAATCAGCCATCATGGTAACAACCCGTCTGCAAAGTGACTAGTTGGCTATATCTGTCTGGGGTTTTGCGGCTATTTTAAGCGCTAATAAAGAAAATTCTAATTTTGCTAGTCTCAAATACACCCGCCTAGCATCCTAACAACCCTCATCTATCGTTATTCCTATGCATGTTATACAGAGACTGTATGACAATACAAGACCTCCGTAAATTCAAGTGATATAAAATCTTATGATGGTTTTAAGTTTAAAGTAAAAACTACTGATAAAAACTAAAATCGCAATTCTTGGATGACTTCTAAAGAGCTCCTTCTATGAAAAGTAGTGGGAGAAAGACAAATCACAAAGTTTTAACAAGCTAAGAACATTGAGGGCACAAGAACATTTTCCAGTGTGATATCTCTGATAAAATCAAACATTTTCAGGTCAGCTTATCTCAACTGAAATAGCTTAGAACTTATTTTGAAAATGATTTGGATACTTTTTCTTGAATGATAAATCATTTTAACATGAAACGAAATGTTTCAACAATGTCACTCGCATATTTAAGCCGTGGATTACGCATTTTGGCCTATTTTAAGCAAAATAGAAATTATCTGTACTGAGAAAACCTGATGTGATGGGGCAAAATGGACTTTTTCAGATTCAGCGTAAAAAAAATAACCCAGAAACATTTACCCAACAACATTTGGGTCGAAAAAATGTCACTCGGTGTAATGGTTAATGAAATAACTGAAAGCGCTCGGATATATACAACATCTTTTTGTTGTTGTTGTTGTTGTTGTTTTTCGTTTTGTTTTTTTGTTTTTTGATTTTTTGTCTCTTTTTAATCGGAATCACCCCAAGCAAGGCAGTAAAGCCACTAAAACACAAGGGGGGTTACAGGGTGTGGTAGAATTAGGAACAGAAACAATAATGATGCGCAGAAAGAGGAGAGAGTAATCAGGAGGACAGCAGATAGCGATTGACATTGCATCTACATGTTTGCAGATTAAAGTTGGCTGGAAGTCATGGAGCCGGAAGGGTTTTCCACAAGCGAGAAGTACGAGAGAAGAAACTGTTAGCATAGAACTTACGGTTACATCTAGTCAGCTCAACTGTAATTGTTACTCCAGAACAGAAAAATCGTGTTACAGCATAAGTATCTATCCCACAAAATGTTTTATATAAAAAAAAAAACATTGAAGTAAATGAGTTTCTTTTTTCCCGGTTTTCCGATAAGACATTTATCCATCTTGACACCATTTGTCGTATGAATCACTGAAAAAAACTTTTGAGCTATTCAGCTAGAAAGAGAACAGGTCAGAATCGTTTTGTGTCAGCCCCACTATGTCTTCTCAAATGAGCAATGGTGAGAGGAAAATGATCATTCAGGTCTTCAGCAATGGTACCAACATTCATAATCTGGTTTCCATCTTCAAAGTCCATTCAAGAACCATCTAGGAACGGTGAATAAGTTTTAAAAAAGAGAGAACAATAAAGAGGAAAACTGTATCAGAAGGTTACAACAGGAAGAGGGATCATCATTTCAACTTAGTGCTAAAGAGATCAATTAGAAAAGATCCCACTCAATCCATACGACAATTGGCACGTGAGAGAGGAGTTTCAGCGATGACAGTCCAAAGAGCAGTGAAAAAAGACTTGAAAATGAAATCGTACGTGAAACCAGTGATGCACCTTGTTACCCCAGGACAGAAAGTTAGATGGTTAGAGAGGACGAAGATCATCTTGAATAATTTGGAAAATGATCCTGGAATAATATATATATATATATATATATGAACTTTATATCAATCTTTTATGAGCTTCCGATACTAAGCTATTAATGATGACCATGTCATTTTCGTTTATGATTGATTTCATCACAATTCCTCTTTTAAGCATGGAGAGTAATTATACATTCTTATTGCTTAAAGTAAAATCCAATATTGTTATAAAAACCTCGGAGAATTCCAGTAAGATATCTTTAATCATTTTTTAAGATACAATGGTTCAAATCTTAATCTGAGAATTGGACGATTTTGCTGTTACATCCGGTACATACAGATTTTTAAAGTAGCTTCTTAGTTGAAGTGTTTCATGTTTTACACCAAAAAAGAACCATCTATCTATTTATCTATCTAAAGATATATATATATATATATATATATATATATATATATATATATATATATAATAATATAAAAGGCTCAAATACTAATATTCCATGGTTATAATTTATTACATTGGAATCGTAATCACGATCCAATTCATCAGACCTACGAATTCAAAAAGAAATCGGAAAATATAACTCCGGGTATAAAAAACAAAATTTTACTCTGTCCTGAACATTGAGTTCTACCTGGATTCTATCCTCTTGGGAATTTACGTGTACACACACACACACATATATATATATATATATATATATATTCCCCTACTGTGTCAATATATATATATATATATATATATATATATATATATATATATATATATTATATAGACACAGAAGGCGAAAATACGCAATGAAGGAACCCCCAAAATTCTATTATCCCGGAAACCTATGGATTAAATCCGGCACTAGCCCCGCCTTTATCATCTAGAAATCAAGGCTGCTAACTTTCAGATTTTGGTTTTCATTAGCCTAAAACTACTGCGAGCCTTCATAAAATAGAGTCTTTCTTTAGACAGTATCTTTCTTTACTTTCTTCACATTTTATATTCGTCCGTTTCCTCAATTTTTCTTTCTTTTATCGAGACATTTTCTCGATCCTGTCTTTTGTTATATGTGACTATTGCACATATAAGAACATCTTTCTTTAACTTTCATTCTTCTGACAGTCCCCGCTTGTCAAGCAATGACATTAAAACGCTTGTAAGGAATATTTCTTTTTTTATTTCTTTCTTTTATTTCTTTTCTTTTGTTTTTCTTTCTTTTTTTTTTTTTTTTTTTTTTTTTTGTTCGTTGCAAGAGAGTAAAATGTTATTTTCTTCTTTCGTTTTTAGGTGATACGAACGGACATTTTTTTTTTCTAGCCCAATAATTCACCGAAAAAAAAAAATCATACCACGATGAAAAAATACCCCAAACTTGATAAAAACAAAGTTTTATCGTCAAAATATTTATTATTAAGAAAAAAGACAAAAATATTTTTGATTATTTTAATTTTTTTTATTTCTTTCTAGAACGTTCGAAATTTTGTTTAAGAGTCTTGTTTTTCTTGCGTCAGCGGGCGAAGCAAAGATCAATTAATGAATGCTAATTATTATTAATTACTAATTAATTAATTAATTTAATTAATTGATTAAGTAATTAATTAATTAATTTTAGAGTCTTTTGCGGTAAAAAAAACATTGATTAGGGAATTCTTGGAAAAATAAAATAGCTGTTGGATTGTAATTAAAGTTTCTGGACTTATTCGCGAATAAATGAAATTATAATCTTTGTAAAAATATTTTATTTACATGTGTTAGCCTCCTCTTAATTAATTTTATGAAATTTCAAGAAATTAAATTTCACCCTTTTAATATTTATATTAGTTAAAAGTAGAACTCCTTGGAGAATTTAAATCATCATTTTTCTTTTCTTTTTTTTTTATTTATTTATTTTATTTTATTTTGTAAACAGAAACACGATTAACCGAAAATCTGCTCTTTATCGTAAAATAAAAAAAATGCAATAAAACGATGGCATTATTTAATTAGATTTTTTAATTACTTTTATAAATAAGATATATTAAGGACAATATTGTCTTGAGAAAAAACATTTTTCGATTAATAATTTTTACAAAAATTGTAATTAGAATAATTTATTAAAATTTAAATCTTTTAAAATTCTGTATTAATTTCACCCTTTTAAATGATATTATTATTAAGTAAAAACTATAATTACTAACCATAAATTGAAAAGCTTGGTACAATTCATCAAGCACCAATATTTTTAAAAGAATTTAGAATTTATTTTGTATGAGTATAAACATGCAGATTTTTGTAGATACACGCCATTATCAGAAAATAAGAGCGATAAGTATAGTTAATTTT
>CAHIKZ030003496.1:1390000-1447500 GCA_903632075.3 Acanthosepion pharaonis
ACTGGGAAGCATGCAGAAATTTTTAAAAATGTATCTATGAACACAAACGAGACCTAATACATAACAATTTATCAAATGCACTAATCACACACAGAAATAAATTCGAATAGAATTTTTATCTAAAAAATGCCAAACTCATCAAAGTAGAAAGTAGTTTTGTCAGAAGGAAAAATCTCGAGAGTGTTGCTATTTAATCTTGCTAAAATATAGTTTTTTTCCCAATGTCACCTTTTCCTGAAAAAATTACTACTTCCGCAAGCCAATATACACGACCAGAAATATGTTGAAAAATCAAAAGAAAACGACTAAGTTCCATCACCTCATATTTTTGAAGATATTCAGCGCAAACGTCCATCTCATACCATAACAATCTAATCACAATCTAAACAATATTCCTTAAAAAAATAAATGAAATTTCCTGAATACTACTCGCTTATAATTTGCCAAACTTTTAATTATGACACTTTGTGTCCTCCATATGTTTTGATTGACCTTTCAACCAACTGATGAATATTCATGAACGTTCTCAAATTTAAAAGCCTTGATAAACCAATGACATCTTCACTTCTGTATATAAACACACGCAACAAAATAAATCCTACATTGCCTTAATAAAGTCCCTCAGAGGACAAAACGCGTCGGCTAAGAATACTTTTTCCTTTTGTCTCTTTTTATTCATTTTATCCCTTTACACATACACTCTATCTAAAAATATTTTACACACACACATATGTATATATACAGAGTGCAATGGTTAAATTGTTGCTATTTTATATTTTTAATTTTGCGCATGCGTGTTGTTTGTTTTTGATTTTTTTGACTGCACAGTCTAATATGGTCGGTTGAGCACTGTTTGTGAGAAAAGGAGCACCATAATGCAATTCACTCTGCCAGAAATTTTGTAATGGTATGCTGTACTGCTTGGCATTCACGCCGGAAGCTTTAAAATGAATATTTCATAGTGAAGAGAGTGCAGATGATTTTGAAATAGTTGGATGATATATCCAGTCAACATCATGGTGTTTGAAGGAATCACTAGTGATGACGACGTTATGCCTCGATTCATCTTCCCACAGGGCCTAACACGGAGCTCTATATCAAGCGCCTTGAGGAGGTAGCGCTGCCCTGGGCCAAGAGGATGGCTGTTGGAAGTCCATATGTCTGACAACAGCGCGCTATACCATGCCACACAAGCAGAAGAACCAGTCATCACTGCTAGACAATTTCTGCGATCACATCACCCCTGACTTCTGGCCACCTAACTCCCCAGACTGCAACTTCCTTGATTATTGTGTGTGCAGCATAGTTGAGCGAAAGACCAACAAAACTATTTGTAACACCAAACATGAAATGAAGACAAGGATTATGGCAGCATTCACCAACTTAAACAAGGAGACCGTCCAGAAGAGTTGCAGTAGATTCCGAATGGCGATTTCTGGAATAAATTTCAATATATTTTTGTATAATTTTAGTAAATATATGTTAAAATGAGATATCAGTGTTATTTTCATTTTTTGTAATTTAGACAACAATTTATCCATCGCACCCTGTAGATATGAATGAAGGCTGTTTCATGCTGGGCGCAATCGTCAGGCCGCCTAACGATTGCGTCCAGCATGAAACAGCTTGTCGCCTCTGAGTGTTGATTTCAATGTTCACTTTTATATTTATATTTACATACGCTCTATCTCTGATATTGAGCTCTTTATCCCATAAATATAGCACACCTTAAAACTATATTTTTCACACACACACACACACACACACATATATATATATATATATATATATATATATATATATATATATATATATATATATATATATATATAGGATTAATATGAATAAAAAGTTGTCACTTAGCTGATTGATGTTACCTTCAGCATCCTGACTCCAGAGTTTCGTAGACAAAGTTGTCCGTCCACTCGTCAGCGGGTATCAGCAAGATTTTTTTCCTTTTTATGCATTTAACATATGTGTAAGTTTTTTTCTGTATATATAAATATATATATATATATATATATATATATATATATATATATAGAGAGAGAGAGAGAGAGAGAGAGAGAGAGACAGACAGACAGACAGACAGACAGACAGACAGACAGACAGACAAAGCTACCGGCCATGTCATGTTGAATCACCGGTTCTCGTACGATCACCGAAGGTAAGCAACGTCAAGTCTGGTCAGAACCTAGTACCTAGTAACCGCTGGGGAATACCTGGTGCTGTAAGCTTGGATGTGCGGCTGGTGTAATGGATAACGGCTCGGAATTGGAACTCCGCTCTCCGATTTCCAATTTCAGTCCGGTTCGTTATATTCACAAAATGTTGGTAACTCGTAAAAAAACAAATATGCACTATTCATTCAATACAAAGAAAGAGGCTAACGTTTTCCACTGGCATGAAACTGCTAGGTCTTCTGCTAGGAAAATTAGTTTACTGTGTAGTCCCAGACAATTCTTCTCATCAGAATCCATCAGAATCCCAAGTCCTTTTTCCACATTATGTGACCAAGGAATTTCAGCTGTCTTTTTCTTATTAGGAGAAGTGTTTTGGGTTTTTTTTTTTATTTTATTTTTTTAAGACTTCCTTGTTGTTTACTCGCTCCGTCCATGGAATTCTCAGTATCCTTCTGTAGAGACACATTTCTGCTGCCTCTAGTTTTCTCCTCATCTGTGGGAAGATTAACCAGCATGCCACTGCTATAAAAAAAGGATGCATGTCACATAGTAATCCAGCACTCTTTTCTTCGTTTCTAACAACATTTTCCGTTTCTCGGCGTCTTGCTGAGTCCAATCCGTGTTCGGATCTCGGTGTCGCATTTTTCCATCCTCTGTGAAAATTATTCCCAAATATTTAGACTTCTTCACTTGTTTGATGTTTATATCTTCAATTCGTTACTCACATCTTGTTTTTTTTCTCTTGCTGATGACCATATTATTTGTCCGAATTGTTAGTTCTTTTTTTCACTCGTTTTCATCTACCAGCCTGTTTGGGAGGTTCTGTGGTTTTCTTTCCTTGTCAGCAGTCAACACAGTGCCGTCTGCGTATTTTATATTGTTAAGATTACGCCCACCGATAATAAATCCTGGTAGGGTCTCCAGTTCCCTGAGGATTACGTCGCTGGCAAGGTTGAATAAAAACCGGCTAGAAGACAAATCCTTGTCTCAAGCTCCTGTCTATGCTTGTATAGTTACTCACTTCAGTTTAGATCCGTATGCAGGAGGTTTGCTGCCAATAGAAGTTCTCGATCATTCTTTCATCTTTTTCATAAGTGAACATCGTTCTGCATTTGTATTGCTCTCTCTCTCTCTCCCTCTCTCTCTCTCTCTCTCTCTCTCATATCATTCTGATCTTGTTCCAGTGTCTTTGACAAAAAAACATTATTCTTGATCTGTTTCCAATTTGATTCTGCTTTGTATTCTAGTCATTTGGTTATGTGGCTAATTAAACTGAATGCCCGACGGAGTTCGTATTCTCTGGTCTCTTAGGTAATGTGACAAAGATGAATTTAGTGTGGTCCTCTGGCGTGTTGCCACCGTTGCCTAATTCGTTCATTACTTCTGTGATCTTGTCAATGACGATGTAGCCTAAGGCTGAAGCGTAAAAGCGACGTTATTCACACATCTAAAAGTGTAAAACGGGCCATGTTCACACACTTAAAAAATGTAAGCGAAAAGATGGTCATATTGATACAACTAAAAAGTGTAAAAGCGTCCTACTCACAAACCTAAAAGTATAAAAGGGGCTATATTCACGAAATTAAAAGTGTAAAAGCGGCCATATTCACGAAACTAAAAGTGTAAAAGCGGCCATATTCACGAAACTAAAAGTGTAAAAGCGGCCATATTCACTCGCCTAAAAAATGTAAAAGTGGAAAGGCGGCCATATTCACTCACCTAAAATGTGTAAAAGCGGCCTAATCACACACCTAAAAGTGTAAAAGCGGCCATATTCACTCGCCTAAAAAATGTAAAAGTGGAAAGGCGGCCATATTCACTCACCTAAAATGTGTAAAAGCGGCCATATTCACTCGCCTAAAAAATGTAAAAGTGGAAAGGCGGCCATATTCACTCACCTAAAATATGTAAAAGCGGCCTAATCACACACCTAAAAGTGTAAAAGCGGCCATATTCACTCGCCTAAAAAAAGTAAAAGTGGAAAGGCGGCCATATTCACTCACCTAAAATGTGTAAGAGCGGCCATATTCGCTCGCCTAAAATGTGTAAAAGCGGCCATATTCACTCGCCTAAAATGTGTAAAAGCGGCCATATTCACGAAAGTAAAAGTGTAAAAGCGGCCATATTCACTCACCTAAAATGTGTAAAAGCGGCCATATTCACTCGCCTAAAATGTGTAAAAGCGGCCATATTCACTCGCCTAAAATGTGTAAAAGCGGCCATATTCACTCACCTAAAATGTGTAAAAGCGGCCATATTCACGAAACTAAAAGTGTAAAAGCGGCCATATTCACTCGCCTAAAAATGTAAAAGTGGAAAGGCGGCCATATTCACACACCTAAAAGTGTAAAAGCGGCCATATTCACTCACCTAAAAAATGTCAAAGTTGAAAGGCGGCCATATTCATACACCTAAAATGTGTAAAAGCGGCCTATTCACACACCTAAAAAAAGAGTATAAGTATAAAACCGGCCATATTCACTCACATAAAAAGAATGAAATTGTAAAAGCGGTCATATTCAAATCTTATTTACTAATGTTTTGCAAACCCTTCTGTAACACCCATCCTTTTCAATTCCATCCCAAAACGAACGTCATAATCGGAAACTTTTGAATAGACCTGTAAGCGAATAAGACTATAAATAGCGGAATGAATGATTGATGACTCAAAACTCGCTAAACTTTCTCGTTCTTGTCTTTTGGCATTTGCGTTTGGTTAGAGTTTTGTCTATTTTTTGTCTTTGGTTTTGTTTTCTGTTGTTTTTTGTTTTGTTTTTTTGTTTGTTTGTTTGTTTTTTGTTTTTGTTTTTTTTACTCGCCAGTGTAAATCTCTCACCATTTTTTTTTTTATTAAAAACCTTTTCCCCCTCTTTCTGAAATGCGCTCATGTCTAACACTTTATTCACCAAAATCGTAAAACATTCTCGACAATGGATAATGTTTTATTTTAAACCGATCACTACTCCGCCTACTACTCTAAACTTCGTACCTGCGTCCCTGAGGAGTAAAAAACGCCAAAATCTGAAACATCTCAAGTGTTTCAGGGATGAAAAGTAAACAACGAAGACTTAACTATCCTCGAACCTATTAATTGCGTATGGATTCAAATGTAAATAACCATAATTGGTTAGCACGTGTTACAAAAACTCACGTCTAAATAATAATGTCTTAAGATCTCTAGGTTAAAACTGTTTCCTGAGAACGAAATTTATCATATATATATATATATATATATATATATATATATATATATATATATATATATATATAATAAGAGAGAAATCGCAAACGTTTTTCGTTGTAATGTGGATTTTTAAAAAAAAAATATGCTATACTTTATTATCTGAAAATGTCGCAGGTATGCAGAAAATAGAAAAGAACACGTTGGGTGCAAAATCCGAGGTTCCTTAGTATTTTTGTTTTTATTTTTAAGAAGACAGTGCTCCATACAGAAATAGAGCTTTATTATAATAATATTTTTTGTTTAAAAATATGATTCCTTCGCTACATAAGAGTTCTCATGTTTCAAAAACGAGAGCCGAAACCATCCAAATAATTATTAAAATTAAATTGAATTGAGGCGTTTAGTCCCGTTTCATCTTCAAGCGAAATTTTAGAAAAAGTTGCAAATTAAAAAAATAATAATGTTCTTTTATGAAAGTATTTAATTATTTGTATATATATTTGATATTTCAGATTGCCGTCAATCTTTCTTCAGAAATAACTGTTTACAAGTCTTTCTGAAGAAAGATTGAGGCCAATCTGAAATATCAAATATATATACAAATAATTAAATACTTCCATGAAAGAACATTATTATTTTTTTAATTTGCAACTTTTTCTATATATACATATTAAGAAAGTATACGTATTATGCTATATATATATATATATATATATATATATATATATATATATATATATATATATTGTGGCATGTGAAATTTTAATTACATCTAAATAATATATATATATATATATATATATATATATATATATATATATATATATATGGGAGACACCTGCACATATTCACTAAAAATGATCATACCATGATGAAAAAATGTCGCAAATTTATTAAAACAAACGTTTATCGTCAAAAACTTTATGTTATTATACCAAAGGAATTTTTGATTATTAAATTATATTTTTTCATCCTTTTTAAATCGTTATAAATTTTAGTTAAAAATCTTGTTTTTCTTACATCACTCTTATTTTCTGATAATGTCACGTATGGTCGACAGTACTTATAAAAATTGGAACGTTTATACACTAATAAAACATTCAAAATTCTTTTTAAAAACTTGGTGTTTAATGATTGGTATTGAGCTTTTCCATTTACGATTAATAAATATACTTTACTCTTAATTATAATATAATCTAAAAGACAGATATTAATACAGAATATTAGTAGATTTAAAACTTTATAAATTATTATAATAAAAATTTAAAAAGTTAAAACAACTCTTGTAAAAATTCATGATTCATCTAAAAAATTTTCTTCATAAGATAATAGTGTCTTTAATATATCTTACTTCTGAAAACAATTAAAAGTTTTTCTAATTAAATAATATCATAGTTTTATTCCCTTTTTTATTTTACGATTCAGAGCAGATTTTCGGTAAATGATGTTTCTGTTTGACAAAAACAAATTGATGATTTAAATTCTCAAAGAAGTCGTGCTTTTAACTAATATAAATACGAAAACCTTGGGGTTTTAAATTCCTGAAATTTCATAAAATTAAGTGGAGGAGTAACAGATGTAAAAAAAAAAAAAAGGTTTTCCAGAAAAAAGAATTTCAAAAATAATTTCATTCATTTGTGAATATGTCATAAAAGTTTCATTTTAATCCAACAATTATCTGATTTTTGCAAAAATTTCCAACAAAAACGATAAAATCGCCACAACTTTGGCCCACTACTGATGCCAAAAAAAAAAAATAAACAATATTTTTAAACAAAATGTCGAAGGTGTTATAAAGGATTTAAAAATTTAATAAAATAATCAAAATAAAATTTGGTTTTCCCTCTTAATAATAACATAAACATTTTGACGAGAAAACTTTTTTCAATAGGCTATGCTCTTTTTCAGCGAAAAAGTGAAGGTACCTATCTTTAAGCCAAGTCTCGTTGAATAAGATTAAGAAAATAGTTTGTTTTTTTATATTAGTAGCCGTTTTCTAAAATTTTATTTGTTATAATACTATAATAAATGGAGTGTGTGTGCTATTGTTGAGGATATAAAGTAGATATATTTCTTAAATTTCCAAATACGCCCAGTAGACTGCAGGCGTGTGCATAATTGATGCTATTATGGGTTGATTTCTTGTTTTTATTTTATATATATATATATATATATATATATATATATATATATATATATTTAGTGAGACTCCGCCTATTCGCGTTTCAGCATTCGCGGCTTCACTTATTCGCGGATTTTTCTTTAGAACATATGTACTTTTTATTCGCGGAAACCCCGAATATTCGCGTGTTTTTCTGAACAACATATGTACAATATATTCGCTGAGAACTCCCTCGATTCGCGTATTTTTTCAATAGAACATATTTAAAATATTCTTGTATTATTTTCCTGTTATTTAAGTGGCTTATAACAGTCCATTTTTATGATAAAAATTGGTAGAATTATACATCTTCAATGTCAAAAAAAAAACAAACTCAAAAACATGCGTAGTGCTTTATTTTTTATTAGGGTCTGCGGCTGGGGTCATAAAAGTGGTTTATGCTAAGTCTGGGGACATCATCACAGTTCTGTTTTAAGAAAATGTTTTAAACCTTATATTTTATGTCTTGTTACACATATTTTATACAGTATTTTCAATGGTTGCATCGATCTATGCGTAATTAAAAACGGTTTTTGTACATATGAAAGAAAATATACGCTAAGTGTATGGTCATCAATACTATTTTTCAAAAATGATTTTAAAAGGGTCTGGGATGTTTCTTAAATGTTTAGGATGAAAGTTTAAGGCATATGAGGTTTTAACACTCTCATAAGCAGTTTTTTGGGGTGGATGTAACAAGTATTCGCGGATGCTAACTATTCTAACCCCTAACGGGGACTCACTATATATATATATAGTGAGCCCCATATATATATATATATATATATATATATATATATATATATATATATATATATATATGAAAAATTTCTCAGAGTTAACCTGTAGAAAAGACAATATTTATAACTGTAAAATAGTCCACATTGGACGAAATGCGTCGGTTAATAATTCAGTTTTTCTATTGTCTTTTTACGTATATATATATATATATATATATATATATATATATATATATCGATATTAGCTCGCGAAAAATAATTAATTTAGTTGAGCACTGCGGGGAGAAAAGCAAAATTTGTAAACAGTTACTATTACTACAGACAATGCAAGACTCTCCAAGCTGGATTGATTTCTCTAGGTCACTGGCGTATTTATGAAAAAAATAAATACGCAAAATTTCGCCTTTCTCTGCCGGGCGTCGAAAGCCTAGGAGTTAGAATATCCGACTGATGCCAAATCGTTTGGGCTTCGGTCCCGGCTTGAGCGATCGGCTATATAGCCACACTGATGAGCTGTGATAGAGCGAAACAGTATGTATGTGGATGACGATATATATATATATATATATATATATATATATATATATATAAGTTTTACTTATCCCTAAGGTTACAATCGAGATGAATGCAATCAAATCTTGTGGATACAACGATAGTGGCACTAAAACTCACTAATGAAAAAAGAACAATTCAGGAAAAGCATCCTCATAGTTGTCTGCTGTCTTATGTAGCAGTTTGGGTAAAAAAATTTTTTCTTACATTTTGAACAAGGGGGAAATGAGGATGATTAAACTTCATGGAACGTGGAAGATGAAGTTCAGTGCTATATCTGAAAAGTATAAAAATGCTACCGTTTTCTGAAAAGAATATATATATATATATATATATATATATATATATATATATATATATATTCGACTCTCCTATCGTGAACGATTAATGAAGATCAGTATTGAATGGTGCCTTTGTTTTACACTCATGCATGCTGGAGAAAAATCAGGCAAGGGAAAAAACATATTTCATTTGTGTTTTCTTAAGTCTGATTCTAGCCTAGCCTTGCTGCAGGCGACAAAGCCACACCGACAGATGAAAATTGTTAAAGCAGGATTTTGATGGCATCTCTGCTTCAGAGCTTAACGAAGCAGATCACGGTGCTTCAGTTTACTGTTTTCAAAATCCCTTTAACTTACGCCACTCCTTTTGGTTTCATACTTGAACTTCTCAGGTTTTCAGATCAAAGTTTAGACGTCTCAAGTTTTCTTTCAATTTGTCATATATATATATATATATATATATATATATATATATATATATATATATATATATATATAGAGAGAGATGATAGGATAAAAACAAAACAAATAAGAAACCTTAATCGATCTAACGTTTCCCTTTATTAAAACTTAATCTGGGTATGAGATATGCGGAAAAAAAAGAAGAAAGAAATTTTGTTGCTTTTTACTTTTGTCTTATTTGATTTCCATAGGTTAATTTCTTCTTTTTTTTTTCCATATCACATTCTCTGAAGAAACTTCAATAAAAAGCGAAACCTGTTAGATTGATGAACGTTTTCTATTTGTCTTTTATCCCATCATTCTGTCGGATTCGAACTATATTTGATCTGCATTTGACGCCAATTCACACACACAGACACACACACATATATACACACACACACAAATATATATATATATATATATATATATATATATATATATATATATATATATATGAGATGTGATATTATAATTATTTACATTATTCACATTGATCAAACTGTTCTGTACATCTTTATTGTCATGTTCAAGGAAATGCCAATCACATGAAGATGGCCGGACCGTACAACGACCGAAACGTTGTGAACATGCCAATAAAGTTGAGAACAACAGTCCGAACAATGTAAATAATTTATATATATATTTCAAAATTTATTTATATATATATATATATATATATATATATATATATATATATATATATATATATGTTCAATAACTTAATAAATGTTCAAGCGACTTATCTTATATTTCTTGACCGTAGAGATTCGCGTAGCACAGCTCAGCAGAGTCAGCGGTTTCGATAAATGGATTTCTCTGCGTGCTTTACGGGACTCTGGAATCGTTCAAGAGATATGAGTTAAGTCACATGAACATTTATTTACGTTAAATTCTAAGCAATGTTTACATATTTTGATAGGTGTCATTGAGTTGTATCATATATACATATTTGTTTATATACGCATATACACGCATATTTATATATATATATATATATATATATGTGTGTTTCTGTGTGTGTGTGTGTGTTCGCATGTAGTCATCACACCATATCATGGATTCGCCAATATGCAGCAGCAATATGGACCTCAAGCCAACCAGGGAACCATATTCACTGATACTTTGTGATTAACTTTTATTGAGTGTTTTCCTCACTTACATGCATATGCAGCTATACAAAGACACACAAGCACACAGACACAGACACACACACACACACACACACACATACATACATACATACACATTACTCTTCAATCATGTGCGCTATACAGGGTCTGATCAAAAAGTACTGGTACTACGAAAAGAATACTACAATACATATCAATTCGTCATTTAATCTCCTTCGAAGTAGTCCCCTTCTGAAGACGCACAGTTTATCCAGTGTCGTTTCCATAAATGGAAGCATTCCTGGAACTCTTTTGGGGGATAGGGAGCACCTGCCTCGTTGCATTCTTTTTTGTTCTTTTCAAGTGGGATCTGATATTTGGAATGACGAATATCGCAAGATGTAAGATCTGGCGAATGTAGTGGTTATCGAAACTGGGGAATGTTGTACTTGGCCAAAACTGCTGCACAAGGCTTGGTCGCTGATGGAACCTGTGTGGTGTGGTGTGACGATCACACTCTACACACTTCGCTTCCAAACACTGCTATAAACCAGGAGAACTAGCGAAAATGTTGTAACTCAATGTGCATGCGCAACAGAGTTCAAGGTCAGGTTAATCTGGGTTAAACGGCTTCACTTCTAGTAATATCATATTTTTCTTTATGTACACTACAGTTCAAAACTTTGAGGATACCCCTAGTAATTTTTTTTAAATTTTAAGTAATTTTGTTCTTTAAATAAGAGAAAATTTTATACATGGTTAAAACAATAAGAGACATGACTTTCTTTTATTAGAAATTTTATGACAAAAAGAAAAAAAACATTTTATGATTAAATTTTGCTCTCGTCAAAATATCCTCCTTTAGCCTTGATTACTGCAGCACAAATCTTTTTCACTCATCTATCAAGTTCATCCCATGCTAATTCTGGGGGTAGCGTCAAACTTTAGAACTGTAGTGTACAGGGTGATCCGAAAGTCTTGCCACCCCTTACCAAAAAAGTAATGAGAACAATAGAAGAACAAGTAATACACTAATACAAAGCACGTGTATTGGATTCAGTTTATCCACTTTCATTGACGCTGTCATACATCGAGAAAGTCTGTATGAACACCCTCATTTTCGTGGCACAAAATGATGAGGGGCTATTTCCTGTGTGATATTTTATGAGGCTGTGCTTGTAGATTGCTGCAATGGTTCTCCGAATATGGGTATTCTGGTATTCATGTGAAACTCTCTCCTTGATAATACTCTTACGAAGCGTTGAAATAGAAAATTATATTATGCATCAAGTGACAAGAATTTCGAACCACCCTGTAGTTTTGAGTTGAAATTTGAGTTTTCTTATAAACTAATATTTCATTTTTTTTGGCTTGTCAAAAAAGCCACTTGTTTCCTGGTCTGAGGAGAAAAATCAGAGTTTATTTATATTTTAAGAAGGTGAGAAAAGTAGATCCATATGAAGAACTCCTATTTAGATTTATTATACCTTAATTTATGAAATATAATGGCCGGCTATTAATCGTTTCCGAACACACCTGTCTGCAGGGCGGCTAGCCAAACCATGCTACAGACGTCTGAACTGTTGTTTATACTGAAACTATTCTGAGCCGACGTGAATTATAGTTTCTGGGGGTGGGGCGTGATCAACAGTTTGAACAAAGCCAGTACGCCCAAACTCTCGGTCACGACTTCGTGCTGGCACAACTATCAACGGCTTTAAAACAGTTTCGTCTAGTCAATTTCAGTCACTACTCTTGTATGGTACTCTTGTATGGTATGGTTTTCAAACACTTTCCGGTTTTTAGGAACTTTCCAGATTTCAGACACTTTCCTTATTTCAAGGAACTTCCCGGTTTTCAGAGACTTTCGTTTTTTAGGAACTTTCCGGATTTCAGAAACTTTCCTGTTTTCAAGGAACTTTCCGGTTTTCAGTGACTTTCGTTTTTTAGGAACTTTCCGGATTTCAGACACTTTCCTTATTTCAAGGAACTTTCCGGTTTTCAGAGACTTTCGTTTTTTAGGAACTATCCGGATTTCAGAAACTTTCCTGTTTTCAAAGAACTTACCGATTTTTAAAGACTTTCCGGTTTTCAGACATTTTTCGTTTTTCAAACACTTTCCAGTTTTCAAACACTCTCCGGTTTTTAGGCACTTTCCGGTCTTCAGGTACTTTACAGTTTTCAGACACTTTCCTGTTTTCAAGGACCTTTCCGTATTTCAAACACTCTCCGAATTTCAGACACTTTCCGGTTTTCGGGCACTTTCCAGTTTTTAAATCCAAAGACTGATATGCAATGTAACTGGCCCTGATCTGGTATCTCGTCTGCAGTCGCTCTCTCACAGACGTGCCGTTGCCTCCCTCTGTCTTTTTTACAAATACCTTCACAGTAACTGCTCCGAGGAGCTGCATTCGCTGGTTTCTAGACGTCATAAATTTAAGCGTTCAACTAGGCTGGCATCTCGCTCTCACCTTTTCACTGTCGAGACTGTTAAATGTAGCCGTCTCTTCTACTCCAATAGCTTCATGTCTCGCACCTCCCGCCTGTGGAACTCCCTCCTCCTCTTCCTGTTTCCCTGAGAGCTATAATCTCCAACTATTCAAATGTAATGTCAATCGACGTCTCTAGATGCCCTGATCTATCCCCTAACCTTCTCTATCACTCCTATTTGTTCTAACACCAACTCTCTGTAACCCCTTGCGTGCCAGTGGCTTCCCGACTTGCTTGGAGTGAAACGCTTTAAAAAAAAAAAACACTTTCTGGATTTCAAACACTTTCCTGTTTTCAAGGAACTTTCCGGTTTTCAGAGTCTTTACGGTTTTCAGACATTTTCCGGTTTAAGGGAACTTTCCGATTTTCAGAGGTTTTATTGTCTTCAGACACTTTTCAAAGATGCCGCGTACTGAGTTATCTTCCTCATGCCGATAACACCAGAAAGTCGTCTTCATGACTAATCGTCTTTGTTGGGATTCGAACCCAGGTCTCATGCTCAGAAAGCTAATTTTCTAACCATTCGACCATTATGTAACAATAATAATAATAACTCGGATAAATGTAACTCGTCAGCCCGGAAGGGTAGTCAATCTAAGCGAAGGAAGACTCTGATTTTAAACCTCCGCTGCCTTCCGGTCATTCACAAGGCTTTGGAAGTAAACCCTGTGGACAAATCCGGAGCCGGGTCCCTAAAAAAGCGCGATGTTATGTTCACCTTCGTTCCGGCAACTCGTGCAACGAAGCCGCTGACAAGTTACATCTTGGACAGTACCGGTGGCGTGTAGAAGGGATACGTGTTGAATGGGCAACCACTGATCTCTCATCAAACCCTGCCCAGGCCTGCGCCGTGGTGACGAAACTCCAACGTCGCCTCAATCAGCAGCTGAGGCATAACTACTTGGGTGCAGAGCCATGGTCTTCTTCTTTGTGCTGTGTCCCTTCAGGACGTGGGAAATCATGGTTGTCCACGGCATCCTATCTCTTGTGGCTCATATTAATAAGAGATAGATCAAGTATCGACCATCATAAAGACTGAAAAATAAAATTGACAAAGATTATTGTTTAAGGTTGACGGACACGCATGTCTTAATTAGATTTTTTTTTACGAATTGGTCAAACCCAAACTAAAACTCAAACTCAAAAAAAAACATTGTTTTCAATCGTTATGAGTCTACCGATTGAATAGAATTTTATTATAAACAATTGTCTTGTAAATGGAATTTTTAAAGCATTCTGAATGTAAAAATAAAGAAAAAAGTGTGCAAGACAATAAGAAACACTACCTGTCAAAAAAAAAGTGAAGTTTTGTTGAAATCGGTTGAAAAATGTAGGAAATCCGCTCCCATATATAAACGAACACACACACACACACACAACCTGAGTTTTATAAGTATAACTCGATATGAGTTGTCCCTCTTTCATTCTCGTGATGCCTCTTAATCGTGTTTTCAAATTGATTTTGTGCAAAAACAATTGTGTTTTTCCAAATTTTTGTGCTCTCAGAACCACCGCAAGGTAATTTTACGTAGTCCTGTGAAGTTATGTTGAAATCGGTTAAAAATGTAGGAAATCCGATCCAATATATAAACATACAGACACACACACACGCACACACACACACACACACAACCTGGGTTTTTTAATAAGTATGATTGTGTTTTTTTTTGCCATACTTCCAATACCCGTCCCACCATCCACAAACACGCAATAATAATAATAATAACAATAACCAGCTTTTAATTGCTCACCCTAACCCTGGGTGGTAGCACCTGTCAGGGTTCCAGCTATGGGCAAATAGTTAACAACCCGCCTCCAAAAGGGGTCAAAACCCCATGAAAGTATAAAAATAGGTTTTAATACCAGCAATACTCTTTTAAAAAAATTTCCCCAGCAATACATTTTTGAATAAAGAATATTACCAGCAATTATTTAAAAAAAAAAATATTACTAGCAAAAGTAAAATTATTAATTAAAGAATATCAAACACTTAAAATCCCATAGGTACCTATGTGATTTTAAGTGTTTGACATTATTTAATTAATTAATTAATTAATAATAATAATAATAATAATAATATATATATATATATATATCACTGCCACATCAGAAAGTTAATTTTGTGGCTATATGAACCCCGATAAAATTGTAATTTTTTTTTTTCACTACAGCTACCCCCTCCCACATCACTTCCGGTGTCGAATCATTTCTATGGTGCAACGGTCCCGACCTTAATCTAACAACTGGACAATTTTGCAGTTACACGATTTGGACAATTTTGCTGTTACACAATTTGGACAATTTTGCTGTTACACGATTTGGACAATTTTGCTGTTACACCGGGTATATATAATTAATACAAATAAAAGGTTTGTCACTTAGCTGATTGATGCGACATTCGGAATACCGACTCCAGGGGTTCGTAGACGGACCTTCCGAAAATCACTTTGTCGACTCGTCAGGGACATGTTAGCATTTAAAACCATATCGAAAGTATGTAAAAAAAAAAATCTGAAAGCTTTGATGAAGAATTTATTTTGTTCTCTGCGGGTAGATTTCCGTTCCTGTTCATACAGTCAGATGCCTTTCTTAAAACTGCTGCTATTAGAACGTGCGATACATAAGAACAAAAACAATAAAACAAAGACAAAAAGAAAGTAAAAAATGGGGGTCGTCAAGTTTGTGTTTCTTGCATCATTGGACGGCAAAAATTTTTAATTCAAAGTTAATTGTCCCAGATTTTCTCTTGGTGTATAATTATAATTCGCTTCTTTTTTTTTTTTTAAATCGATTTCACCCCCATCAAGGTAGTAAAGCCACTAAGATACAATGGGTTTACTGGATGTGGAAGAACTATAAACAGAAACAAAGGAAGAGTAATCAGGACAGTAGATAGCGACTGACATTACATTTAAATCTTTAAGATTAAAGTTAACTGCAATGCATAGAACCGGAAGAGAGTTCCACAAACGAGAAGTGCGAGAAAAGAAACTGTTATCATAGAACTTACAGTTACGTCTAGCCAACTCAACTGTAAATTGATAAGACCTCGTCGCTAGTTTACTACTGTGCTGAAATTAAAAACGTGTAGGTGCCCTAGCGAAGAGCTCATCTGAACAATTGCCGTGAAAGTATTTATAGAAAAGACACAGAGAGGCAATCTTACGGTGTTGGGAAAGTGGCTGAAGCTGAGCCGCCAGATCATGACCATTAATATTGCTGATTCTTCTTTGGATCTTATTAAGCAGCTCAAGGTAAATAGCAATAAAATTCAATCGGTGAGAAGTAAGTTCCACTTGAGCAGCTTCTTCCCACAAACCTGTTCCCTGTGGAACCAACTCCCAACAGGATGTTTCCCCGATCACTACAATCTTAACCCATTCAAGGCTAGGGTTAATCGTATACCTATACACACAAATGGCCTACTAATGTAAATCTCTACCTTGAGTGGCCCTCGGGTCTTTAAAGAGTGACTCTCACTGTATATAAGAAAAGAAAAATCTAGCCAGCTCAACTGTAAATTGATGAGATCTCGACGCTAGTCTAGTACTGCGGTTAAATTCAAAAAGTATACGTACCATAGCGAAGAGCTCATCCCAACAATTACCATGAAAGTATTTATAGAAAAGACGGAGAGGCAGTCTTAGAGCAGTGGGAAAGTGCCTGAAGCCGAGACGCCAGATCAGGACCAATAATATTGCTGATTTTTCTTTGATTTTTTTCAAAGAGCTCTAGACATATAGCAGGAGCCCCGAACCATATACGGCAGCAATATTCTAAGCATGGACGAATGGTAAACTTATAGATATGTCAGACAGATTCTGGAGAGAAGAAATGTCTAGCACGACACAGTGAACCAACTTTCATAGCAATTGGTCCAATATAGTCTTTCCACTTTATGTCAACCGAGAACGTTACCCCAAGAAGGTGCTCGTGGTTAGTATCAGCCATGATGATGGAAGGCAGAGAGGGCATTCTCAGATTATTAACGGTGAGCAGTTTGATTTACGAGGCATTGAAATTAAATAGCCATTTTTTACCCCAGTTAACAACAGACAGACTGTGGTTTAGGACATCAGCCGCCAATCTGACCTGATCAGACTTCCTATTGAGACAGGAGTAAATGATTGCCATGTTGATGGCTGATGCCAACGGGAAGGCCACTAATGAAAATTAAAATCAAAATGCGACCAAGGATAGAACCCTGGGAGACACTTACATTAGTACGAAAGCGTGGCCGTTCAGAATAGCTTTGTTTTGTTTGTTTGTTTTGTTTTATAGCATATCAATCTCAATGGGTCATTTAATCATTTAATACCGACAACTTTTTTTCTGGTAATATTTTTATTTTGTCAAAAATCTATTTCTGTTAATATTTTTTCCTCAAAAATGTATAGCTGGTAATATTATTTTTTCAAAAAATGTATAGCTGGTAATATTATTTTTTCAAAAACGTACAGCTGGTAATATTATTTTTCAAAAAATGTATAGCTGGTAATATTATTTTTTCAAAACGTAAAGCTGGTAATATTATTTTTCAAAAAATGTATAGCTGGTAATATTATTTTTCAAAAACGTACAGCTGGTAATATTATTTTTCAAAAATGTATAGCTGGTAATATTATTTTTCAAAAACGTACAGCTGGTAATATTATTTTTTCAAAAATGTATAGCTGGTAATATTATTTTTTCAAAACGTAAAGCTGGTAATATTATTTTTTCAAAAAATGTATAGCTGGTAATATTATTTTTCAAAACGTACAGCTGGTAATATTATTTTTTCAAAAAATGTATAGCTGGTAATATTATTTTTTCAAAAACGTACAGCTGGTAATATTATTTTTTCAAAAAATGTATAGCTGGTAATATTATTTTTCAAAAACGTAAAGCTGGTAATATTATTTTTTCAAAAAATGTATAGCTGGTAATATTATTTTTTCAAAAACGTACAGCTGGTAATATTATTTTTTCAAAAAATGTATAGCTGGTAATATTATTTTTTCAAAAACGTATAGCTGGTAATATTATTTTTTCAAAAACGTACAGCTGGTAATATTATTTTTTCAAAAAATGTATAGCTGGTAATATTATTTTTTCAAAAACGTATTATTAGAGGCCTTGCTGTTGGACGTGGTTTAACATCTTACCCAGGACGCAGTTTAACATCTTACCCAGGACGCAGTTTAACATCTTACCCAGGACGTAGTTTAACGTCTTACCCAGGACGCAGATGTAATTTATCGTCATAACCAGGACGCTCAGAATAGCTATTGTATTTAATTCCCCAACCCCTGGTCCGAAAATCTTGTCACCCCTACCAAAAAGTAACGAGAAGAAAAAGTAGTACAAAGCACATGTACTGGATTCAGTTTATGCATTTTCATTGACGCTGTCACACATCGAGAACGTCTATATGAACATCACCATTTTCGTGTCAGCATATCTGAAATAGAAAATTATATAATTGGGGGTGACGAGACTTTCGGACCACCCTGTGGATTCGTAGATGAAATTACAAAACAACCTTATAGGTAATTAAATTAAAGGATAATAAAAAGTGAGGGATAAATGTTGTACAGTTCTTTAGTATTAAACACATCCCCCTCATTTATTGGTCAGTGTACAGGGTGGTCCGAAAGTCACCCGCTACCAGAAAATAATGAGAACAATAGAAGAACAAGTCATACAGTAATACAAAGCACATGGACTGGATTCAGTTTATTCATTTTCATTGACGTTGTCACTCATTGAGAAGGTCTATATGAACATCATCATTTTCCTGTCAGTCATCTGAGATAGAAAATTATATTATGTAGGCGTGACAAAACTTTCGGACCACCCTATCCCATCAATAAAAAAAATTATTTAGTTTAAAGACCTTTCAGAGAATGAAATGCGCAAGAGGTTTGTTTTTTTTTTTTTTACATTTTGTCATATAAGTACGCGCACTTAACTTTATAAGAATGCATTGAGCTTGAACTCAGGTAAGATATGTTTAAAAACTGGCGAACGAATTGAAAAGAAAAAATGCCAGCTATACAAATTAGACGAGCCCTAAATAAACGCCCATGTTTTGATTGCAATTTAAAAAAGAAGAAAAATTTATGAGGTAGAATAGCCAGAAGTTTGAGATCTTCTCACAATGTTGTTGAAATCTAGTCAACGGCTTAATTCCCGCCTGTTGATTTATGAGGCATCGAATGACAAGCCCGATTCTCTTGGGATAGGTACGGGTTTAGTATATTAGATTAGAGGCAACTAGAGACAAGGTTTAAGCAGCCTTTTCATAGGGAGATATCACTTTAAAGAGAAAAAAACGAATCAGCACACCCGATAGCTAGATACCTATATAGGTAACTACTTCTTTCTCCAGTGCAATAGATAGATAGATAGATAGATAGATAGATAGTAGTCATACGCTTATTTCGAACGAATTTAAAAGATAGATAGAAAGAGGATGAGATAGATAGATAGATAGATAGATAGATAAGGAACAGAATGAGATAGATAGATAGATAGATAGATAGATAGATAGTAGTCATACGCTTATTTCGAACGAATTTAAAAGATAGATAGGAAGAGGGTGAGATAGATAGATAGATAGTCAGGTCAGTCAGTTATGTGCCATGCATGATACACGCTTAGGCGATCATGTATCTTTCAATAGATGACTGACGAGGCAGATTTTTTCCCGCAGTAGGTTACCATTTCTTTCTGCGGTAGACCAGTTGTCATCCAGGACTATACTGTCCTCCTATTTACCCATAGCTGGGGGGAAAAGAAGACGATTCATACCTTTCTCAAGGGTTTTTAGCACGTAAGTGAATGTAATGGATTCAACTGGAATTCGAACTCGGCTCTCCGACTCCTCAATCGAAGCCGCTATACATTACTCCACCGTGCCGATAGTAGGCATCCGCATATCTCGCGAGATAAACGTGGCGCCCTGTTTAGTCAAAATTCAGACTTTATGGGGCGAGATGCACCAGGGTCTATGCCTGGGCAGTGGCATATGGAGGTCGTGCGCTCCCCAGAAAACGTGGCCCTCTCTCGGAAGTACCGACAAGATCCAAAAGCATACAGATAGGTATAAATTAATAATAACAAAAAAACTATAACTGTACCGACTGACAATGATATAAATAGAATAATACAATGATATAAATAGAATAATAGAATAATAGAATAATAATAATAATAGATTAATAGAATAATAATAGAATAGAATAATAGAATAATAGAATAATAATATTTTTTAATAGAATAATAATAATAATAGATTAATAGAATAATAATAATATAATTAATAGAATAATAATAATAGAATAATAGAATAATAGAATAATAATTATAGAATAATAGAATATGATAAATATGAGATGTATAGAACAATATATATATATATATATATATATATATATATGTGTGTGTGTGTGTATGTGTGTGTGTATGTGTGTGTGTGTGTGTGGACATTGACGGCGATACCGTTACATACTTGAACGCCATCTTTCGGCCATTTCATATTTATATTTACACAGATTGATAAATTGACTGAGATATCTAAGTCTCTTTTTATCTGTCGATCAATCTATCTATCAGTCTATTCATCTATCTTAATATGTTCATATCTATCTATCTATCTATCTATCTATCTATCTATCTATCTACCCATTTATTTGTTTATCTATCTAATTCTGCTCCTATCTATCTATCTATCTATCTAAATCTGTTCCTATCAATTTATCTAATTCTGTTTATCTATCTATCTATCTATCTATCTATCTATCTATCTATCTCTGTTCCTATCTATCTATCTTATTCTGTTCCGAGCTATCTATATAATTTTGTTCCTATCTATCTATCTATCTATCTATCGTTGTTCCTATCTATCAATCTATCTATTTTGATATGTTCATATTTATCCATCAGTCTATTCATCTATCAAAAATATGTTCTTATCTATCTAGCTAGCTAGCTAATTCTGCTCCTATCTATCTATTTATCTAATTCTGTTCCTATCTGTTTAATTTTATTCTATCTATCTATCTATCTATCTATCTATCTATCTATCTATCTATCTATCTATCTATCTAAATATGTTAATGTCTAGCTATTAATTTCTTTATTTATCAATCTGTTTATACTCACGCAAAAATGTCCATCGCTGGCGAAAAGACATAACCAGTAGATGAAACTATGTGGGATAATACTATTTTGCAGCTGAAAACTTCCAAAGGTGTTATTGCAATCTCTGTCCCTGGGGTCGTTTCCATGGAAATATAAATCGTTCCTTTCAGAGCATCTCTTTATTTCTCGTGCGCGTGTGTATGTGCGTGTAAAAGAGAGGGTGTGTGTGTGTGTGTGTGTGTGTGTGTGTGTGTGTGTGTGTGTGTGTGTGTGTGAGAGAGAGAGAGAGATGTGTGTGTGTGTGTGAGAGAGAGAGAGAGAGAGAGAGAGAGCGAGAGATAGCGTGCCTGTACGCTTGTGTGCGTACAGACATAGATATGTCTAAACGGAGGTAGCTGAGATCCTAAATCAATAAGTCCGTACCCTTATTATAAGAAATGCATTTATATTAGACATTTCTTTTACTTTTAATACAATCTCCCTCTTTATGATACAATTTACTGTTCATACCAACCAGTTCCTCGAGTTGATATACCAGCAACGTTTCGGCCGTTGTATCCTCTGGCCTTTCTCAGATCTCTGTTGTCGTCTCAACCCTTTATTAAATCCAAATAGTGTAGACTGTTCTTATTCCGCTTTCCCTGACTAAGGGAGATAACACATATCAGTTTATACTCACAAATCTTTGTCTTGATTGTCCGTTTCTTCGACTGAACCAGATATGTGACGATATCAGCACTACCAGAGCCAGGGATTGAACTTAAAACTGCCAGGTTTTTGACGGAATTTTTGTCACCACTTATTAACAGTCGCCACTTCATTCATTGGTGACAATTAATCATATAGTTCGTGTATTATACAGTGAAGATTTCAGGTCAAAATTCACGCCACGTTTAAATGTGCTCAGTGTCAGTTCGCCGTCTATCGGCGACGGTATTATGGAATAACGGCCGCTAGTCATAAATACTTCGTCCGAATTTTATTTATAAAGCAGTGATCTGGGCACCTCGAGGTGGTGTAATGGTTAGCAAGCTTCTCTCGCTAGTACAATTACGGCTGCGGACTGATTTAAATCCTCACTGGTGCTCTTCGGCCTAGTGCCACATCTAAGCTACGCTTGGAAAATCACTATATGGGCGCCTCGAGGCGGTGTAATAGTTAGCAAGCTTGTCTTACTAGAACAATTACGACTGAGTAGTGAGTTCGGTCCTCACTGGGTGCCTCCTACTTTCAGCCTAGTAATGATAATATATATATAT
Organism: Acanthosepion pharaonis; assembly: GCA_903632075.3. Lineage (NCBI taxonomy): Eukaryota > Metazoa > Mollusca > Cephalopoda > Sepiida > Sepiidae > Acanthosepion > Acanthosepion pharaonis. The sequence goes on from CAHIKZ030003496.1 coordinate 1,412,531, forward strand.
ATATATATATATATATAGTAATGATACAATATATATATATATATATATATATATATATATAATAATGATAATATATATATATATATATATATATATATATATATATAGTAATGATGCAATATAGTAATCCGTATGAAATTTCCAGGAGGATATAGATCCCAATCATTTGTGATTTGTTTGTAGGTTTTGAAGATTGAGACCTGCTTTTTAGAGTTCTCATGAAATAAAAAAATTATTACCTATAGGATTTTAAGTGTTTGATATTCTTTAATTAATATATATATATATATATATATATATATATATATATATATATATATAAGTGAACATTTAGAGGCGGCAGTCTGTTTCATGCTAGATGCAATCGTCAGTCCTGACGATTTCACCTAGCATGAAACAGACTGTCGCCTCTAAATGTTGATTTTATGTTCACTTTTATATTTACGCACGCTCTATCTCTGATATTGAGTACTTTATCCCATAAATATAGCACATCTTAAGACTATATTTCTTTATATATAAAACGTTAATGGCCAGATATATATATATATATATACACACACACACACACACACACATTTTTATGTTCATGCATTCTTTTCATAGATACAAATATTTAAATAAATGCTCTGTTTATAATAAACAGTATTAATAACATTTACCAGCCTGAATGTCTGAGAAATTATCATAGAAAAAATTCGTTCTCCGACAGGAATCGAACCTGTATCTTATTTAGCCTGACGTGTCTTAATCAATTGGACCACAGAGGATCGTTCCGTTAAGCAAGGTTGATTTTACTGCTTTTAAACTACAACCTTCCATGATTCTCTCACGTACATTCATATCTGCTCAATGCGTATCCAAATGTAAACAAATGACGTCACACATTATGAAATTGACAAAGATATAGATATATATTGTATTTTATTATATATATATATATATGTGTGTGTGTTTATGTGCATGTGTGTGTATGTTTGTTATGTTGGTCGGAAAATAATATCCGATTTTAGAATCCACTCCTGAATTAATGTATTTAAACAGTATCTAAATCAGTCAAAATCGTAACTCTGGACATTTTCTGTCATTGTGTCACGAGGTAATTAAACTGTGAAGTAATCTTTGAATGCAGTTTCTATTCTGTATTTTGGCTTTAAAAAAATATTGTCAAGATGCTTGAAAAAATTATGGTCAGTGATTGAGAAATCAGAGGATTTGGGTGGATGTGGTGAATTCTCGAATTGCAAGTCGTTGAGCTTCTGTAGTTTCATCGTTGCAACACGTGGTTGAGCATTGTCAGAAAGCAGAAATGGAACCAGTCCATTAGTGCAGGTTGTATTTTGCTTAACTGAACTTCACCAAGTTGCAGGCAATAAACATTGGCAGTGATGCTCTGGTTAGATTCCATAAAACTGTAATAGATAACAATCAATGGTGGACAATCAGACAGTCACCATAATCTTCTGTTGGTGCATTTCGATTTTGGAAAAGGTTTAGGTGTTTCGTAATGTTCAAGCCTTTGAATCGATGGTTTTCGATTGTCATAAAGGATCCATTTTTAATGCGAAGCCATTATACGATCAAGAAATGGATCATTCGAATTTCGCAGTTGCAGCATCGAACACACTTCAAAACATGGAGCTCTTTGACTTTGGCTGAGTTCAAGTGGAATCGATTTATCGAGTTTCTTCAACTTGCTAAATTCCTTAAATTGACAAGGTGAATATGCATCGATATTGTTGAAATACAGATACAAAATTATTTAAGACATTTCTCTGATAGTTTAACTTGTATTGTTTTCGACTAGTGTTTTCAGATGTTAATTGTCAATTGCAGATGAACGTCCTCTACTACCTTATTCTTCAAGACTCATATCCACACCCTGGAACTTCAGATGCCAGCGTCGTGCCTTTGGATCACAATTGGATGCTTCGCCCCATGCTCTGTTATTGTTGGCAGCAGTTTGCGAGGCATTATGCAGAAACTTCAACACATACAAAAATAAATAAATAAACAACTGTTTCCTTTTTTTCATGTTCAAGATGAGTGGTATATATTGTTTTGAGTTAAATTATGAAAGAGATTGATATAAAATTAACAAAGAAGACCCTTTAATCATTAGGAAGGAGTCATATATTTTGTGCAACTATTATAATAATACAAAAGGTTTATTCTAAAATCGGAAACTATTTTCCGTACAACCTAATATATATATATATATATATATATATATATATATATATATATATATATTTCTAAAGACTTAATAGATTTATTTTTACTCCGACACTTTTTATTACTCAAAAAATATATATATATATATATATATATATATATATATATATATATATATATATATATATTTATATATATTATGTATATGTATGTGTATATGCATATGCATATATTAAAATGAATCATTCATACAAAAAGTAAATTAGTAAAGTTAATGATATAAAATGGCGAGATCCCTTCGCTAACAAAAATTTTTAAAAGTGCATTAACCTACCAATCACTCGATAAATGTTATTATCCTTGTTTTGTTTTGTTTTTTAAATTATAAGCTGTATAAGGTCTTTCTTAAATACGCAAGTACTTTCGACTGTACATTCAGTCATCTTCAGGCATGGAAATTATTTTGTTTTTTGGTAAAATTCAGGTAGCACCTGAGACGAAAAATATAATGCGAATCGAAAATATATATATATATATATATATATATATATATATATATATATATATAATGTGTTATTTTTAACGGATACAAGCATTTGAAGCGTGCAGTCGCAAAGCTAAGGTTGAATTTTTTTAAATTTAAGAGTGCGTTTTTTAATTAAATGGGAGACAGTCATCTTCAGGCATGGAAATTATTTTGTTTTTGGTAAAATTCAGGTAGCACCTGAGACGAAAAATATAATGCGAATCGAAATATATATATATATATATATATATATATATATATATATATATATATATATATATATATATAATGTGTTATTTTTAACGGATACAAGCATTTGAAGTGCAGTCGCAAAGCTAAGGTTGAATTTTTTAAATTTAAGAGTGCGTTTTTTTAATTAAATGGGAGAATTTTTTGTTGTTGTAGGAGTTTATCAGTCAATGTGCCATGAACTAAATTGTTCCATAAATAGAGTAATGTCTCAGTTGTTATCCTGAAAATTTGAACGTCGGAAGAGTTCTTTTAAATCAAATACGTGGTGCAGTTCAATATATATATATGCGTGTATGCTGATTACTTATTATAAGACAGTATGTATATATGGCGATGGAATTTACATATGCAGGCTAACTGGGATAGGAAAACATCTCATGAACACATCTATGATCACCAGCTCTCATATCAAACCTAATGGTTTTATTAACACTTAGGCATAAATTCACTTTTGCCAACTGTCCAGAAAGGAGTTCAACGCTCACTAACAAATACAGAATAATGAGACATTAAAAGAAATTAAGGAAAATGTATTCCTTTTAAAAATTTATTCCTTTTGTTTGCCTGAAGAAGGTCACGATACATGGGGAAACACGTAGCATAAATATGAAGAATAAAATATATATATATATATATATATATATATATATATATATATATATATATATATATGTATATAGATAGATAGATAGATAGATAGATAGATAGATAGATAGATAGATATTAAAACAAATCCATGCTATAACCAAAAACGTTTGCGCTTTCTCTCTTTTTTTTTTTTTTTTTTTTTTGAAATATACATTTTACTTTCGTTGGTACACCTATAACATTTTCCATATATATATATATATATATATATATGGACTTTTGTTCTGATGTGTGAGAACCTGCCCCAAATTTTGCAAAATATTTTTGATACACCATATATATATATAAAAAAGAGAGAAACGCAAACGTTTTTGGTTTTGGATTTGTTTATATATATATATATATATATATATATATATATATATATTCTTCATATTTCTGCTCTCGTGAACTTCTTCAGGCAAATAAATGGAATAAATTTTTAAAAGGAATACATTTTCTTATGTTTTTTAATGTCTCATTTTGATATACATATATATACATATATATATATATATATATATATATATATATATATATATATATATATATATATATATATATATATATATATATACAGTGTATCAAAAATATAATAAAAATATTTTTGTAAAATATGAGGGTGGGTTCCTCACACCAGAACAAATGTCCATATTAACATATGCCAGCAAATCCTTTGAATTTTATTTTTTTTAAATTCAAATTAGTATTTAAATTATTTTAGTTCGTGATTAATTTATGCATTATATATTTTAAATAACATGAGGTTATGACTTTAACTGTTTTCTTTTGATTCTTTCAAATGTTTATAGTCATTTATGTTGGCTTGGGATCTTTCCCAATTCTGTCGGGAATAGAGATATTGGAAAAAAAAATTCAGAGTGCAGATTTATATTTTGATAAGATATTTTACTTATTTCGATCTAATTATCTGTTTTACCTATTCGAGTTTCTCATTTCTATCCCAGCCTTTATATCTAGCTATATACACGAGAATGTTTGATATCATTCTGGTAACCTTGAGGGGTTATTTAAAAAATATATAATGGCGAAGTCTTGAGTGGGTCAACTTCGTTTTCGTAACAGGACTAAAGGAAATTTAGTTTGTGTGTAAGCTGAATGAACACCATTACGTCAAGCTTTTAAAATTAAAATTTATTGCATCAACTTTTTTTTTTTTTTTTTTTTTTTTTTTTAATTAAAATTTCTTGCCATCAAGATTGACATTAACGTAGAACTTATGGCCGTACCAGATGTGGAGCAAGTAACAAATCAAAGATTGTGAGTCGTTAACAAACGACGAGTCAAAAAAAAAGATTGATTGTGAGGAGAATTGAAGTATTTCTCGTTTTACTAAATTGATCATTTTTAAGAACATTATATTTCTTTTTTTTTTCTTTTTTTTTTTGTGGACGTTTATTTTGATTTAAGCTAAAAGTCAAACACTTAAACTCAAACAGAAAACCTGTACCCAAAATGTTTAATCAAGAATATGATTATCACCACCTCTCAAATTTTGAAATATTATACAAATCAGAGCTGGGGCACTTCGACATGGTTTAATGGTTAGCAAGTCGGTTTCGCTAGATCAATTACGACTGTGGAGTGAGTTCAATCCACACTGGATGCCCCCATACTTTCGGCCTTGTGCCACATTTAAGCTACGCTTAGGAAATCACTATATGAATCAGGGCTGGGCAAACTACGGCCCCCAATGTCGGGTGATTTTCTGTGGGCTACAAGAGCACAACAAACATAACATTTTTTTTAAATAATTTCACTCCAAGATAGGCAATAAAGCCACTAAGATGCAAGGGATTACTGAGTGTGAAAGAATATATAAAAAAAAACATTAATGAGAAAGAACAATAAAAGAACAGAAATTAAGAAGACAAAAGATAACGATTAACATAACATTTAAATTTTTGAAAATCATATTTGACGGGAAAGCAAGAAGCCGGCAGAGAGTTCCACAAGCGTGAAGTGTGAGAAAAGAAACGGTTAGTATAAAACTAGCCATTTCAAGAGTAAAATGGTATGATCTTCGTGCCAATCTAGTAATGCGATAAAGTTTATAGGGTCTAGGTCCCATAGAGGAAAGTGATATTTATTCTGTACAATACAGAAATGTGGCACAAGGCCGAAAAGGGGATTGGGGAAAGAACGGTCTTCTTCTGTCTTAACTATAACTTAGCTAGCCGCAAACACTGACCCAATCGTACGAAACAATATTCCTTTCACCAAAACAAGACATTCATTCGTACCTTTCTTACTACAATTAACCAAAATAATAGTCCCCATATATACTTTGTCTCTAGGTGGGGGAAAATACTAACTAGTCCCCATATATACAATTCTGTTTTGTCAAAGGTGTGGGGAAAGGACGGGAATAACTTAGCTAGCCGCAAAACAACGTACGAAATTCTAAAGTTAACCATAATACCTCTTTGTCTCAATGAAGATACTAACTAGTCCCCATATTTACAATTCGTGGTCTGTGGGGAGGGGAATAAAACAACAATTTAAAAATAAACCCCAATGAGTATTTACAATATGCATACAAAAAGCTATAGAGGAAAGTTCATCAGAACAATTACCAGGAAAGAATTTATAGAAAAATATTCTGTGATGACAACGAACACTCGTTTGACACTTTTATGATGTCACTTTCGTAATGCTCGTTGTAGTAGAGACTTTGTAATCGCAGATACAACTATAGTAACGCCGTTGAACAATACTGGTGTCAGACGCCTTCGAATAACACTCGCTCTAATAGTACTTGCTCGATAATACGCGCTCGAATAGTAACCACGGAATAGTGATCAGTATAGAGAAATAGTACAGAGAATAGCAGTCCGTCTAGTATATAGTAGAATAGCAATCGTTTAGCCATCACACGACTTCCTAATTATGCGTTTCTTCTATGGTCACGTAGTCTACTTAATTCAATAATGGGATCGCCTGTGTTTGCTCACTGACGATCTATGTTCAAACTCAAGTGTCGGCAGCGACACTTTATTCCTATATAACAAAATATTTTTTTATGTTCATTAAAAAAAATTTTGTTGCACAAAAATAGGAACCTCTATTAATTCGCTGAAAAAAACGAGCTTGCCATGATGAAAGAAAAGGCACCAAAATTGATAAAATCAAAAATTTATCGTTAAAATTATTTATGTTATTATTAAGAGGAAAGACTTTTTAATTATATTTTTAATTAGTTTCAGAACGTTCGAAATTTTGGTTAAAAATCTTCTTTTTTTTGCGTCAGTTGGCAGACTATAAATTAGCATTGCAAATTTTTGCGTATTTTTGAGGTGAAAAATACATTTATTTGGAAATTTCTTACAAAAATTAGAAAATTTTCGGATTTTAATGAAACTTTCAGGTCTTATTCACAAATTAATGTAATTATTTTAGATATGTTTGCTTTTTGGAAATCTTGGTAAAAAAAAATCATCTTTTACATACTACTTATATTTTATGAAATTTATAGAAATTCAATGAAGAAAAGCTTAATGATTGTATTAGTTAAAATCAAAAATCCTTGGACAATTTAAATCGTCATTTTTTTTTTTTTTTTTTTTTTTTTTTGTAAAACATCACCCCGATTTACCGAAAATCTGCTCTGAATTGAAATTAAAAACGCAATAAAACTAAGATGTTATTTCATTAGAAAAGCTTTTAATTGTTTTTATGAATAAGATATAGGATTCTCTTTTTTTTTCGATAAATAATAAATTTTTACAAGATTTATTTTAAATTTTAATTAGAATATTTTATAAATTTTTAAATCTTTTAAAATTTTGATTCAATGGTGTAAAGGATAGGAGATATTGTCAACATGTCAACAGCTTAAATAAAAATTTTAATTAAATTTGATAAAAATAATTTGTTAAAAAATGTATTTCTGCGATATTTTAAACATAAAATAACTAATATTCGTTTCAGATCAGATTAATTAAACTTTAAATCAGCAAATATTTCTCAAATGAGGAATCAGAAAAGTATATTTTATTTTTGGAAGATTTTTTTTAATAATCAAAATTACATTCTGATGAACGATGGCTAATGATGGCGTTGAAGTCATATTTTTATTTTATTTTTTTTAAAAATATAAATAAATAAATAAAACTCCTTCCAATCAATTCAAATTAGTTTTGAAATAGAACAAAGTATTTTGCTTATTGGGAATATTAAAAGCTTGAAATTAAAACTAAAATAAAAGCATCGAGAAAGATTTTTCCTTAGGCATCGCATTTTTGGGGAGGTCCCTACACAAAATGGCAATATATTCCAAACAGGAAAAAAAGAAAAGAAAAACAGAAACCATATATATTTAATATTTATTTTATTTTCATTAACAAAAATCAAAAATCGGTCTTGGATTTGAACATTGGTATATAGTATTCTTAAATTAGATTTGAATATAGTTTTCTTTGAATTAAATTTGAATGTAGTTTTCATTGAATTAAATTTGAATATAGTTTTCTTTGAATTAAATTTGAATATAGTTTTCTTTGAATTAAATTTGAATGTAGTTTTCTTTAAATTAAATTTGAATATAATTTTCTTTGAATTAAATTTGAATGTAGTTTTCTTTAAATTAAATTTGAATGTAGTTTTCTTTAAATTAAATTTGAATATAGTTTTCTTTGAATTAAATTTGAATATAGTTTTCTTAAAATTAAAAAATAGTTTAAAACTTTCCCCTTTTTCTATGAAATTATGAAACAGTTTAGCAAATATAGTTTTTGCTGTTAAATTAGTTTGGATGTTGTATTTACTTTTGCTTCGATCAGACTGTGGGAAATTTATAGTAAATTAAAACTTTATATGCTTTTTCAGTCACATTGCTTACGATTTAACACTGTGTACGTTTATACATATGGTTGAGGTGAACACCTTCAGCTGTGAAGGCACTTCATCTAGGAGAAGGAAAATATGGTATAAAACTAAATGGGTAGATAAAGCTCATTAACCATTTTTTCTAGGAGAAGGAAACTTTGATATAAAACCAATGTTTTTTACCTCATGAGAATGCCTAAAATATAACTAGATACCACATCGGTAACCACGCGGGTTACCAAGAGACGCGTCACTTAGACCGAAGTAAAAAAAATATCTACTACTGGTAAAGAAATGTTTCGTCAGAAACCTAATTTATCAACAACAACAAAAATCGACTACAAAATCCTAACTTACTTCAAATAGAAAATATGACAAATCAAATTCCAGTCAGGATCCGATGATTCCAGGATACACATCCTTTTAGAAAAATGCAAAAATGCAAACATTGATGTCGTCTGCATGCAAGAGATGCGTAGATTTGGTAATGACTCCATTGCGCATTTGGGATTCAATTTATTTTCGCATGGCTACAAAGAGAAAATACGACATGAAACTGGAAATGCAATACGCAGATCATCAGATATTGTAATAGACAATATCTTACGCCTGTCACAAAACTGATGAATGTCGAAATTGTTGTTCATGGCTGTATGATCCGAGTGATATTAACTTATTCCCCAACTGAAAAAAGGTTTGTTTTTTTTTCAGTAAAAGAGAAACTCTACACAGGATGAACTAAATTTTATTTATTAGGAAGAAGAAAAAAACCCAGAAAACTCTGCATTAATGAAGATTTAAATGCTAACTCAAATATTTTTGAATGCCACACCTCCTTTGATGGTAAAAATATATCACCCATTGAAACAGAAAACTCAAGCAGCAATAGGAAACTCGTTAAATATAGTGATACCTCGGTTTAAGTCGTTTCGAGTTAAGTCATTTTCGAAGATACGTCGGTTTTTCTTAAATATTTTATGAAAAAATAAAACTCGCCTTACGTCGTTTTACTCGAGTTTACGTCGGCCGTTAAAAATGTCAGAAACATCAAAACACTGAAATAACAATAAAGACAAATGAAAAATCTTTCTTGAAGCTTCTATTTTAGTTTTGGTTTCAAGCTAACAGATTAAAATAAAGATATATTTAGAGATTCTTGACAAAATCTAATGAAGAATCTGCAGTGTTATTGGTCCTGACCTGGCACCTCGATTTCGTACTTGGCTGGATTCGATAATACTGTCACGGGAAACATTAAACGTACAGTGATACCTCGACTTAAGTCGTTTCGAGTTAAGTCCTTTTCAAAGATACGTCGGTTTTTCTTAAATATTTTATGAAAAAATAAAACTCGCCTTACGTCGTTTTACTCGAGTTTACGTCAGCCGTTAAAAATATTAGAAACTTCAAAACACTGAAATAATAGTAAGCATATATAGAATCGCATTTAAATAAATTTAAAAATATTATGTATACTATATATATATATATATATATGTATAAATTCATCAAAAGCAAAAAATAGCATAAATATGTTCAGCAGATGTTTTAATTTCAAATTCCTGTTGTTTTCCGCTCCAATACCAATTTTGAATTCAGACTTGTTTACATCTGTGCCCTGCCGTTGACGTTCTTTCATTTACATTTGATTTGTGGTTTAGAATACATTTTTGCCCATGGCTCTGAAGAAAGTCCCAGTACAAGTGCTAATTCTAAGCTTAAGGCTATATCACTGGAAGATCAGGTTGAAATTAATTAGTTTATTCAGAATACTGTACGTAGATATCATAATTACTGTAATACGTAATAGGGAGTGCTTATTTGAGGCTTATAGTGTGGTTATTTCGACTTAAGTCATCTTTTGACCCAAGTCGTGACCTCTGGGACCAATTAACGACGTAGGGTGAGATATACCTGTATTTGTTATCAAAAAAAAGACATACCAACCTTAGCACATGGTTCGAATATCCAATGAAACACTGGACCAGATAGCATAGCCCTGATAGAGTAAGAAAAATGATTGTTAATTTCAACATTTTGAACTCTTGGTTTAAGAAGTTTGTGACAGATCTGAGAGTATACAACTCATACATTGAATCTTATCACAATCTATTTGTAACAAAACTGACAACACCAGCCAACAAAACAGCTTCTTTCCACTCACGGAAACCACGAAAAGAACCTAAGTATCAAATCCAAGGTAAGATTAGAATTCTGCAATAAACTAAGAATATTCCAATAACTTCAAGGAAATAATAATAATAATAATAAACAAGGGCCTTGAAATAGAAATCTCGAAAATGTGGCATATGGAAACATCAACAATCCTTGTTGTAGTTGGAGCCCTAGGACTGGTTGGAAAAGATTGCAGTAGACTAATTGAAGGGATTCCTGGAAGTCCATGCCTCAAGGAGATACAAAAAATTGTTGTGACAAGTACAGCCCATACTTTACGAAGGGCTTTATCTATGTAATTTTTTTTTTTTTTTTTTTGTCAGTGGAAAGTGTCATGATGCCATTTCTAACCTTAGGTCCCTGGGCGGGACCCGGAAAGAAATGTGTAAACGCCAGAAATCAAAGAAAATAAAAAATAATAATAATAATAATAATAATAAATCCCCTGATGCTACACCAGGCATACATTCCATGGATTTGTTGGTAGTGTCAACATGTCTTTTTTTCTGAATTAAAATATGCTACAGTAAATATCTCGTTCAGTATAAATTTAGATTTTCGTGTCGGTTGCATGGCCATAACTAGGGGCTCATGTCCCTTTGGGAGATGACACACTGTGCATCTCTGTTAGTGGCTGAAATTGACGGAGAGCAACATGGCTGTTTGTCGAAAGGGTTAATTTTTTTTAAGTTTAAAGGCTACCAGAGAAGTTCAAATTCACATCTAGGGAATAGGACACTGTTTTTTTTTTCTTTCAGATTTGGCGGACATTTGGGCGATATTATTTTTCACACATAATTGCCATGACTTAAATAACAGGATTCAATAGAGAAATAAATAATTTTTCCCCAATAACACTGATTTATTAACTACTGACTTTGATCCGTCTTAGTGAAACAACCTTTTGTAGCAGTTTCAGTGGGAATTCAAGCAGAATTTGAATGAGAACTTCCCAGGTCACTTCATCTCTCGAAACAGCGAAGTCAATTTGGCACTACGATCGTGCGACTTGACGCCTTTAGATTTCTTCCTTTGGGGTCATCTCAAAAGTAAGGTCTATGCCAACAAGCCAACAACAATTCAACAGCTGAAAGATGAGATAAGGCATATTGGTGAGATCGAGGAGCCACTATGCAAAGACTATTCACGCATAATTGTTTGGGCTATTGTCCACATCTTTATTGTCATGTTCACGACGTTTCGGTCGGTGTATGCTCCGGCCTTCTTCAGATGATTAGAATTACGAAATTTCATTTGATTAATTCGCTTACATAATTTACATTTTTCAGAGTACTGCCTTCATCTTTATTGCCATGTTCACAACGTTTCGGCTGTTGTACACTACGACCTTCTTCAGGTGATTGTAATTTCCAAATTCCATTTGACTAATTTGTTTGTATCATTTACATTGTTCGGACTATTGTCTTCATCCTTATTGACATGTTCACGACGTTTCGGCCGTTGTGCACTACGGCCTTCTTCGGGTGTTTGGATTTTCCAAATTCCATTTGATTAATTCGTTTAAATTATTTGTATTGTTCAGACTATTTTCTTCGTCTTTATTGCAATGTTCATGACGTTTCGGCCGTTGTGCGCTCCAGCCTACTTCAGGTGATTGGAATTTCGAAATTCCATTTGATTAATTCGTTTACATTATTTACATTGTTCGGACTATTTTTCTCATCTTTGTTGTCATGCTCACGACGTTTCATCCATTGTACTCCACGGCCTTCTTCAGGTGATTCGAATTTCCAACATAATTAGGTTACAATAAAATTTGTATTTTATATGAATACTACCTTATGAAAATTGAGGTGTAGTAGAGAGGAGGGGCTCGTACCATATAAGCGGCGGGGGGCGTATCATAGATCGTTGGTGGAGGAGGAACGAGACCCTTGCACCAGTTCTTCCAATGGTAATGATTATGTAGATAGTTTTCTTACTGATTACCTTTTTAATGTTTCGCAAATTTAGTTTTGTTTTTATATTTCTTAAAGATATACTTTTTCTTGTTTAATTTCTGTTTTTGATTTTCCTGTAATCTCTGTTCAAATTATTCGAAATTTCTATCGTTGCGTTCTCATCAAGTATTAAATATCTTCTTTTTCTTTTTAGATTCATCCAAACCAAACTTTATATATATATATATATATATATATATATATATATATATATATATATATATATATATATATATATATATGTATAAGGAAATTTCTGCAAATGAATGACAAATTGCCAAAAAAAAAATTATGTATAACCTAGAATCTAGAGGATGAAACATGTTAGATTTAGAGTCTAGATCAGGGTCCTTAAACTTTTTATGATTCCAGACCCCCAATGGATTATCCAATATGGTCCAATACCCACTTCACTTGACCGTCGAAATAATTATCACCAATCCTATTATTTGCCAGTATGTCTTCCAAATATTTCAATAGCTTGAATTTACTGTACTTTAGATATGGATTGCTAGGAATAGAACATGAAAAAAAAACGTAAGTATTGATAACTTTATTATATTTTTTTTACTGAAAGTAAAATAAAGTTATAATTCAGTTTTATTACATAAGAAAAAGGAAGAGAAAATAAATGTACAAGTCTTTTTTAGTATCTCAACTACAATAAAACAGACTTTGACTAATCTAGTGAGATATTTGCTGTTGTTTTTGTGAAATCTGTCAAACACAACACGGCGGGTGGGGTGAATACCAGTACCCCGAAATCGAGTTCCATGCCCCCAGCATTTGGTTCCCATACCCCTTGGAGGTATGGATACCCCCGATTAAGAACCCCTGGTCTAGATATTTCATATCCTCTTTGTCGTACTCCTGATGTGTTTAGAATCGTTTCCGTAGTGTTCTCCTCACCAAACAGGTATTATTTGGAGCGATATTCTTCCTCTTATAGATCAAGGCATTTAGCAGAAAAAGGTATCACATAGATGAGAAGTGAAAGTCTCTATTGATGTGGTCATATGCTGCTATGAAGGCAATAAAGCAAGTATACAGTTTTCTATTGATGGAGTACGCAGAAGCCCCATTATCATCTGTACACTGGTCTCAGAATGAAGAGCAGGGCAATAGTTATATCAGTGAATATTCGGTAAATCTTTTCTAGGATTGAGGAATCGGAGAGACGAGTTCGAATTCCAGTCGAATCCATTACATTCAATTACGTGCTAATACCCTTGGGAAAGGTATGAATCCTCTTCTTCTCCCCCATCCTCCAGCTATGGGTAAATAGCAGGTTAGACCGGGTTTTATAGCCTTGGATAATAACTAGGCTACTGCAGAAAGAAATGGCAACATATTGCGGGACAAAAATCTGCCTTGTCAGTCATATATCGAAAGATATATAATTGCCTAATCGTGTAACACACATGGCACATAACTGACTGAAAGTCAGAGCTTGGAAGATAGTTTCTACTGGATGAGAAAAAGTTTCTATTCATGTGGTCATATGTTATCGTGTGGTCGCCATAGCGTGTATACAATTTCCTATTAGAGAGGTAAGCAATTTCCTAGAGTTGTTTGTTGGCATAGATGCCATCATAACATCCTCTAGAAGAACTAAAGATTACGGCCATATCACGTTGAAACACCGGTTCCTGTACGATCACCGAAGTTAAGCAACGTCGATCATGGTCAATACCTAGACGGGTGACCGCTTGGTAATACTAGGTACTGTAAGCTTATATAGTAATGGCTTGGAAATGGGAGAGCCGAGTTCGACTTTCAGTTGGGTTCGTTATATTCACTGACGCGCAAATATCCTTGCGAAAGGTATGAACCTATCTCTTCTTCTGCAACTATGTGCTAATTAGTACGACTTGTATCACTAAAACCATTATTTTCTTTTAAAAATTCTTACAATTTAAGCATATTTTCTTGCATTAACTAAGCTGCAAAGTGTTGGTAAGCCGTAGAATGAATATATATATATATATATATATATATATATATATATATAAGATGAATATAGTAATTATTTACATTTACATTATTCGGACTATTCTCCTCATCCGGCCTTCTTCAGGTGGTTTGAATGTCGAACTGAACCCTTTATTTCGCTCACTGGGGTAGATTGTTCTAGTTCCACGTGCCATGTTTAATGGATGTCAGTTATTAGTTATCTCCTGTTAATTCCCCTCTGCAAGTTCTCCACTGCCTTAACCGGGTGTTGAACTCACACTCTTTGGGTTCAGTCACTGGATCTAACCAACGTTTTTATCCAATGTGTCATGTGTCCTCAAGAACTTGGTGAGGGGAATTAACAGGAGATAACTGATAACTGACATCCATTAGACATGGCACATGGAACTAGAACAGTCTGTCCCAGTTAGCAAAATAAAGGGTCCAGTTCGACATCCCAACCACCTGAAGAAGGCCGGAGCGTACAACGGCTGAAACGTTGGAATAAATATGATGACAAAGATGAGGACAATAGTCCGAATAATGTAAGTAGTGTACATAATACCTCATCTCAGAAATATAGACACATAATGAAAGGCCGAAATGTTGTGATAAATATAGCGACAAAGATGAGGACAATAGTCCGAATAATGTAAATAGTGTACATAATACCTCATCTCAGAAATATAGACAGATACTGAAAGGCCGAAACGTTGTAATAAATATGGCAACAAAGATGAGGACAATAGTCCGAATAATGTAAATAATGTACATAATACCTCATCTCAAAAATATAGACAGATACTGAAGGGCCGAAACGTTGTAATAAATATGACGACAAAGATGAGGACAATAGTCCGAATAATGTAAATAATGTACATAATACCTCATCTCAGAAATATAGACAGATACTGAAAGGCTGAAACGTTGTAATAAATATGGCAACAAAGATGAGGACAATAGTCCGAATAATGTAAATAATGTACATAATACCTCATCTCAAAAATATAGACAGATACAGAAAGGCCGAAACGTTGTCATAAATATGACGACAAAGATGAGGACAATAGTCCGAATAATGTAAATAGTGTACATAATACCTCATCTCAAAAATATAGACAGATACTGAAGGGCCGAAACGTTGTAATAAATATGACGACAAAGATGAGGACAATAGTCCGAATAATGTAAATAGTGTACATACCTCTCATCTCAAAAAATATAGACAGATACTGAAAGGTCGAAACGTTGTAATAAATATGACGACAAAGATGAGGACAATAGTCCGAATAATGTAAATAGTGTACATAATACCTCATCTCAGAAATATAGACAGATAGTGAAAGACCGAAACGTTGTAATAAATATGGCGACATAGATGAGGACAATAGTCCGAATAATGTAAATAGTGTACATAATACCTCATCTCAGAAATATAGACAGATAGTGAAAGACCGAAACGTTGTAATAAATATGGCGACAAAGATGAGAACAATAATCCGAATAATGTAGTGTACATAATACCTCACATAATATAGACAGATAATGAAGAAGGCGTGTTTACAGATTTTTTATTCAAAGACAGCGACTAGAATCTGGGACATCTGAGATCGCCGAAAATGATGGACTTTTGAAGAATAGATGTTGGTTTTGCTCCATAAAATTTTGTTGTTTTCTTTACGCTTACTAAGTGAGTCAGGACTTTCTGGCCAACCTAATACAACGTTGAATTAATTCATTTATTATTACCCTCAGATATAAGAAATAAAAAGATGAGGATAACTCTTTCATACGCAGAATTACTGTTTCTTTTACTCGAAATTTCACCCGTTAGTTAATGGGTGCATGACTTTGGGCCTTTCTCTGAACGTAAATTTTTCCTTCTGGTCCCTACTCCAGATTCTGTTCCAGATAGATAGATAGATAGCAGAAAAAAAAACATCCAGAGCTTTAGTAATGGTACCAACATTCATACTCTGACTTCCATCTTCTATGTCCGTTCGAGAGAACGGTGAACAATATTAAAAAAGAAGGAATAGTAGAGAAGAAAACTTGATCAGGAAATCACTACAGCGAGAGGGATTATCACTACAACTTAGAGTTACATATGTTCTTATTGTTTAAAGTATAATATAAGTGTTGTAAAACCTCTGAGATTCCGGTAAGATATCTTTAATCATTTCTAAGATACAACTGTTCAAAGCTTAATCTAACAACTGGACAATTTTGTTTTACACTATATATATATATATATATATATATATATATATATAAATATATATATATATATATATAATTATTTATTTAGAAAATTTATAACATAAACATGTTATAAAATCACTACAAAAATAGCCATTTTGTTTCAACACTATATATATATATATATATATATATATATATATATATATATATACAGAGAGAGAGAAGGAGAGAAGAAAAATAGAAAACTTATATACCTGGAGCTTATAGAAGGTTCCTGCCGCAATTTTCATTGAAGAAAGCCATCTTTCCGCTGGAAAAGGTTCAAAGCGAGTATCCTGCTTGTGATTGTAAGTTTATTTCACATGACGCCCATCATGCCTTCCCACATTTTGCCATGAATCCCACACAACCATCTTTGACGCTTCTTCTTCCGGACGTCGCGTCCAATGTCTTCATAGCCGGGGTCGACGTTCAGTGATCTTTTCATTTACTTAGGAGGTTTCCATACAAATATTCGCTTATCATATGTTGCTGCCATACACGCGTTCCGATTTTTGAGGTATCTGAAATGATTGTTGATTTGGGGGGGGGGGGTAATTATTTGCTCAGTTTCGCTTAGTTTTGGCACAAGGCCACAGAGCGAATTGAAGTCACTGTAGATTAGTAATATATCAACCAGGCCCATGTTCAACAGGTTTTAAATTCAGAGTGGTCCTTCTCCTAGGCGGCCATGCTATGCATTTGTCCGAAAATGGACGCGACGAATTCGGCCAAAATTTGAGCTTGGCACTCCGATTCCAGTTCTGCGTTGATAACCGCAACTCTACGGACACCTCCCTAAAATCATTACTCATTAATTTTCAAAATAAAATAAAATAACTCTTTTTTTCCGGAAGTCCATCCTCTGAAAATTAATATTTTCTAATATATGGGAAAAGTCTAGGATTCATTCTAGAAAGTATGCATAAGCAAATACATATATATATATATATATATATATATATATAATTTGATAGTTGTATATTTAGGCAGCAATCCTTCATTTATGCATGTTTCATTAAAAACGGCAGACAAGGTACTACGGTTAAGCTTTTTATTTAATTTTTCTTGTGTTCTAACAAGAGCTTTCTTTTCTAGACAAAGGGTGTGTAAGAACTGTTCAAATGTTTTATATTTACAAGCGCTTTCGGCTATTCCTTTAGCCATTATCAAGGATGATTCGATTTTTCAGCTTAATTGAGTGTGTGCGATATGTGTATGTCTTAGTGTGTGGTAGGGATGTTTTTAATTTCCGAATACGGTTTGCGCATTGTGGCTTTGTTCGTAGTTAATATTGTTAAGAGTTGGCTTTTTCTTTTTTATTATTAAAGCTTCCATTATTTTTAGTCTTTTTTTTGCAGGTGGATGCAGTTAATATATTTGTGTTTTCTACTAGTATGTTTCTAATGGAGTCTGTTAAATTTGTGTGTGTGTTTAAATGGGTTCTAATGGAGCTGTGATCACATAGGTGTAGTATGAGACGTCTGGATAAGCATGTGGTTGTGTAACCGATGTAATTATTTATGAGTCCGGTTTAATCAGCAACACAGTTCCTTAAGGTTCATTTGAACTCATAGATAATGTTCGTTCTTTGTAATTTTGACTTAGTTGGTGTATGGTTATGTTTGAGGATAAGGTTGGCTTTCTTAAATTTTTTATAATAGATAATTTGATTTTTTTATTCGGGTCAATTGGAGTAGTATATTTCTTTATAATATGCCTTAGAGAAGATTCGTCTTGTTTGTAATTAATATGCATTTGGTTTTTGTAATAAATGTGCAGGTGATTTTTGACTGTGTGTTCACTATCGTTATTAATTACTTTGGGGAGAAATAGTCTAATTTGGTGGTCTATAAGGTGGTTAGGGAAGCCGTTGTTGATTCGTGTTTGTTTAACATTATTAAGTTCTTTGACGAAGAGTAGTCGAGAGAATAAAAAGCTCAACCGTAGTACCTTGTCTGTCTTGTCTGTCGTATTTAATGAAACATATATATATATATATATATATATATATATATATATATATATATATATATATATATAAGTAGATGCTCCGTTTATTTATTTTATTATAGTACATTTATTTTCGTTTACCAGACAGAATATTGGAGAAAGACCTATAGACATAGGTACCTCCTCTGATTTGCTAAAAAATTAATATACTATAATTGTAAAAATTTCCCTAACTTAATAAAATCGAAGTTTTATCATCAAAATCTTTTTCTTTCAGATTTAACAACTTAAGTCTTCGGCAATTTCAACCCTGGAAAGATTAACAATCAAACAACGTGTTAAATTTTTCGAAGCTTTTTACGAAAATGGACGTTCAAACAGAATTTGAATAGGAAGTTCCCAGATCGCTTCATCTCTCGAAACAGCGAAGTCAATTGGCCATCACGATTTCTTCCTTTGGGGTCATCTCAAAAGTAAGGTCTATGCTAACAAGCCAACAACAATTCAACAGCTGAAGGATGAGATAATAAGGCATATTGGTGAGATCGAGGAACAACTATACAGAGACATCATCAAAAATTTTGAGCATCGTGTGGAGTTGTGCCACCGAAGACTTGGCGGACATTTGGATGATATTATTTTTCACATGTAATTGCTATGACTTAATTAACATGATCCAATAGAGAAATAAATAAATTTTCACCAATAACACTGATTTATTTACTGCTGACTTTTATCCGTCTTAATGAAACACACTTTAATATTATTAAGAGGAACGACTAAAGGATTTTTTGATTATTAAATTATATTTTTTAATTCTTTCGAAAACTTTCGAAATTTTTTAAAAAAACCTAATTTTTTGTGTCAACGATTAGTATAGGACATTTTATAGTAGTGTAAAGCACACTGATTTCGAAATTCTTACAAAAATCAGATAATTGTTGGATTTTAATGAAACTTTCAGGACTTATTCACAAATGAATGCAAATTAGAAAATCTTGGTAGAAATATTTTTTTACATCTGTTATTCCCCCGCCGCACTTATTCAATTTTAGGAAATTTCGAGAGAAATTAAATTTGTACCATTTAATGTTTATAAAGTGTGTTCCAATAACTTGGACCGTTTTTTAATGTGAATTAAGTTTAAGCGTCTAATGATTTTTTTTTCAGATTTGGCGGACATTTGGGTGATATTATTTTTCACACATAATTGCTATGACTTAAATAAGATGATCCAATAGAGAAATAAATACATTTTCACCATTAACACTGATTTATTTACTGCTGACTTTGATCCGTCTTAATGAAACACCTTTTATATATAATCCGTCTTAATGAAACACCTTTTATTAGTTAAAAGCAAAACTCATTGTAGAATCTAAATCATTAGTTTGCTTTTGTAAAACAAGAACCCCAACTACCAAAAATAAGCTCTGAATCAAAAAAAAATGAAAAATTCAATAAAACTAAGAAAGTATTTAATTAGAAAAGCTTTTAATTACTTTTATGAATAAGTGATATTATGGACACTATTGTCTTAAGATAAAAAACATTTTTTCGAAGTATAATGAATTTTTACAGGAATTTTTTTCATGTTTTAAATTTTTATTATAATAATTTATAAAATCTTAAATCTTTTAACAAACTTATTAAAATTTAGTGACCAGCAATATTTTGAAAAGAATTTTTTGTATATGTATAAACGTGTCGATTTTTCAATACGAACGTCTATACACATGATACTATCAGAAAATAAGAACAACGACTATAGTAAATTTAAAGCCAAAGTACCTAAAATTCAATAAAACATTAGATTACGGATAATATTTTCTTAAATATTTAAGATTACTGAATAGTTAAAAATTATATAAAAAGGCTCTCACATCATATTCTTCAAGTAATTTTTACAGACAAATACATCTAAGAAAAAAATTACATAAACTTCCATTTGCCAGTCGAACTGCCAACTTAAATAATATTTTTTTTCAAATCAGATTAATTAAACTTTAAATCATCTAATATTTCTCAAATAAAGTTTTTAAAAAATTATTTTATTTTTGAAAGTTTTCTAATAAAGAGAATTACATTGCAATGGCAGGTGGCTAAAATAGCGCTAAAATCAGCGATGTTTGGTCAGTTCAAAATGAAAACTCCTTCCAGTCAATTTAAATTTGTTTTGATATAGACCAAGGCATTTTAATTATTGAAAATATTAAATTTAATCTATTAGCTTGTGATTAAGATCAAAATAAAAGCTTCAAGAAAGATTTTTCATTATAATAATAAATTCATTTTGTATCTAAGTATCGCGTTTCTGTGGAAGTACCTATATATATATATATATATATATATATATATATATATATATATATATATATATATATATATATTGCTGGTATTTTTTTAAATGTATAGCTGGTATTCTTTTTTTTTTCAAAATGTATTGTTGTTAATTTTTTTTTCAAAAAATGTATTACTGTTAATTTTTTTTAAATGTATAGTTGCTTTTTTTTGTTGTTGTTTTTTTTTTTTTTTTATAAAATGTATTGCTGGTAATATTTATTTCAAAAATGTATTGCTGATAATATTTTTTTTTTTAAATGTATTGCTGGTATTCTTTTAATGTATAGGTGGCAATTTCTATTTTAAAAATGTATAGCTGGTAATATTTTTTTTTCCAAAAATATATTGCTGGTAATTTTTATTTTTTTCGAAAATGTATTGCTGGTAATAATGTATTGCTGGTAATAATTCTTCTTCAAAAATGTATTACAGGTAATAATTTTTTACAAAGTATTTCTCGTATTAAAAGCTATTTTTACACTTTCATATTGCTTTGACCCCAGTTTGGGGGATAACTATTTACCCATAGCTGCAACCCTAACAGATGATACCACCGGGGTCAGGGTGAACCTGGGAATATAAGCAATTAAGAGGTGGTTCCACGCTCCTCAAAACCTCCTGATCAGAGGCCTTGCTATTGAACGTAGTTTACCGTCATATCCAGGACGGTAAGAATTACACTAGCCATACCAATTATTTTCCTGATCGTGTTCAAGACTAGTTTTCTAACTGGACATCATCGGCTCTGGTTTGACCTGATGGAAAAATGATGGGCTTCGCCAGGTCTACTTGCCCAAGACACGCTACGCATGAATGAATGAATGAATACATATCCGGTTTCTAATCTGGATATATGGAGGGAATTTTGTTTGATGATCGTAAAAGCGTGAAACCCACGGCCACAAACTCATATCCATACAACTGAATATGTTACCTCTATCACTGACATTGAGCGCATTCCACTAAGCACTGCGCATATAAAATAATATATATATAAAATATGCATATATAGATGCATATATATATATAAATATATATAAAATAAAAATAAAATATATATAAAATACACACACACACACACACACACACATATATATATATATATATATATATATATATATATATATATATATATATTACCAATTTGTGATTGGTAGGGCTAATTCAAAGAGGAGAATTCAATATAAACTGCAGAACATTATAATTATAATAATAATAATAAATCAAGAAGAAAAACTTAAAGATGCATTTTGTTATTCTTAAAAAAATATTCAGGAAATAAATTATAACCGAAATGGTTTATAACCAAAATTAACCTTTAACGATTCCTTCTTTATTTATTATATATATATATATATATATATATATGTGTGTGTGTGTGTGTGTGTGTGTGTGTGTGTGTGTGTGTGTGTGTGTGTGTGTGTGCATTGAATATAAATTAAATATTTAATTAATATTAAATTATAAATTAAATAGAAATTGTCCAATTTCGGAGTACGTTCGTCTTTTAGAAGTCATTATCAAAGCTTTTTTTTGTTTGTTTTTGTGCTGTGACAGTATCATTTTTTTTTTTTCAAATATCCCGTCTTTGCCTGACATGTTGGCTTTTAAGGTATCGCAGCTTCACGTGGCCGTTAGTGTTGTGTTTTTTACATTAGTACGTTTTCAGTACTAAGTATTTAGTTGCTGCATTTGTTAAGATTGTATTGATGTGTGTTTTCATACTTATTGGTTCTTATTTATAAGTATTTTTTTTTACTACGTAGCATCGTATTTTCGTGTTATTGGTAAGGATCTCTCGGATTTCTTATTTTGTTTTGTTGTTCTGTGGGTTGGTGATACACAATTGAACTGTTATCGAATAAATGGCACGTTAATCGGCATGATAATGTAATCGTTGTGTAACCAATTTATTCATATAAGCCAAAGAAGCATTATAAGGATGATCTGAAAGAATCACTGACCCTTGCAGAAATCAGTACACGTGACTGGGAATTTCATTTTACCATTTGGCAGAAGGAGATTCATGATGGAAAGGAAGCTTTCTGGAGTTCTCAGATTGCAAAAGAAAACCCAAAAGGAAGAATCCGAAAAGGCCATGATGTGCAATTTGTATACCATACAGGTTACAGGTAAGACCTTACCTCTGATGTTTGTGGTAAGCTTTGCTTAAATAAAATAGGATAATAGTGTCATATTCGAAGTTATTGTAGCAGGGTAGTGTCAACTACGAAATGGCATTAAATATTAACAATTCATGTCATATTTGTGGAAAAGTATCTAAATCAGCTGGTGGGCTTTAAAAAAGACACGCAAATCTTCACAAACGTTTGTCCGGTTTAAATAGCCATATTCGCTTAAGGTAGAATTGAGTCTTCCAATGATATCCTGTGATGCCAGCCAGTGGATAGAAGCATTGGTTGATTGATCCGAAAGTGACTTAAACCAAAGAGATGTGAATTCAATACCTGGCTCCAGCAGAGGAAACAAAGATCTTGAGGAGTTTAGTTATCAAGGGGAATTAGCTGAAACTGAGATACCCAAAGGCATGGCACATGGAAATAGAGCAATCTAGCCCCGTAGACTAAATAAAGGCTTCGGTTCGAAATTCAAAGAAACATCACTTGACGAAGACCGGTGAGTACCACTGCCGAAACCTAGTGAATATGGCAATAAAGTTAAGTTATATTCGTTGTGGTGTATGATGTGTTTAAGCGGTCCATCTAAGGGGAAAATGAAATTGAATCCAGAACTCTGCCCGACTGCGATTTTATTTTGTCCCAAGACTCAAAAAAGTGTACCTATTCTTTTGTTTTACATTTTTAAGACATTTTTTTTATATTTATTTATTTTGTGACAAGTATTTATTTTTCTAGATACAAATATTTAAGTACATGCTCTGTTTATAATAAACAGTATTAACAACATTTACCGGCCTGAATGTCTGAGAATTTTCATAGAAAATATGCGTCTTCCGACAGGAATCGAACCTGTATTCTATACGGAACCGTCATATAGCCTGACGTGCTATTACCGATTGAGCTACAGAGGAGCGTTCCGGTTAGCAAGGTCGATTTTACTGTTTTTTAAACTACAATTCTCCATGATTTTCTCATATACATTCATATCTGCTCGATGCGTATCCAAATGTAAACAAATGACGTCACACATTATGAAATGTTCTAATACTGTATTTGTAAAAAGTACGTATAAACTTAAAAAATGTCTTAAAATAATTGTCGGACTTTGTCTATTTCAAAAAACATATATATTAGAACCATTTTTTTTTTATTACAAAGTATTTCTGGTATTAAAACCTATTTTTACACAAGTATGAGTGTTAACTATTTTCCCATAGCTGGAATCTTAACAGGTGCTACCACCCCGGGTTAGTGTGAACCTGGAAATATCAGCAATTAAGAAGTGGTTCCACACTACTCAAAACCTCCTGATTAGGAGCCTTGCTGTTGAACGTAATTTATCGTCTTACCCACGACGCGGATGTAGTTTATAGTTTATCGTCATATATATATATATATATATATATATATATATATATATATATATATATATATATATATATATATATATATTGAACAATAAAAAAATATTAAAAAATTAAAATCTTCAGACACACTGGGTTGTAGATTAATATTCTTTCGTTTTTATTATTATTATTTCATTTAGATTCCTCGACTAGTTTTGGCCAAAATGGCCATCATCGGGAGGAGAAACATTTCTGCTTGATCGTAGCAGTAAACTACAGAAATGAATGTCTTCATGGAGAAAATTAAATTTGTCTGTAGTTTTTTTTTTTTTTTTTTATCTTTTTAACATGAATCTTTTAACATTCCTTGTGTTGGTCAAACAGTCTCTTTTAAGTTGTTATTTGAGATAAGAGCTGGATGGATCTATGCTTCTCTGAATTCCCGTGGTCAGTTTGACAGTTTTTTTGGTCGTGGAGAGGGGATGTGTCTCTGTTTAGTGTTTGTGTGTGTGTTATTTGGTTCTTAGGGAGTGAGTGAGTATGATATGCGTAAGCGTGTGTATTGCTGTGGGTGTGTGTTATCATTTGGCTCATTAGGGAGTGAGTGAGTATGATGTGTGTAAGTGTGTATATTCGTGTGTATAAGTGTGAGGCCTCTCTCTCTCTCTCTCTCTCTATATATATATATATATATATATATATATATATATTTATGTGTGTGTTTGTGTGTATGTTCTCTTTGTTTTTAAAATCAAGAAAATGTAATGAAATATTTAAATAAAATGAGTGGCTGTGTTTCTTTTCATAAAGAATTTAAGCGGAGATGCATCTTAACTGAATGCAAGCAAAATTAAAATGATTCGAGAAAACATAGATGATTTAATATAGTATCGACTATCGAGTTAATATTTCTTTTACCGTCTGATGTATCAACTCCTTTCACAACAGAAAATCGAAAGATGGCCACACAATGTTTCCGTGTTCATTCAGCAGGCCGGAGGTTTCCTGTATAGAGTCTGTCCCTAACTGGAGGCAGTTCAAGGATCTGTTTAGATTGAAGTAACGATTGTTACCCTGTTACCGTGGGGTGAAATTAAGACGTGAGAATTGGCCAGTTCGTCACGTCTCTTTACCCGACAATTTAATAAACATTCCACGATCCTCTCTTCGTCATGACTGGGAACTTTAAATACACACACGCATGCGCGTAAGAGACGCGCACGCGCGCAAAGACGAACGCTCCAACTGTTTCCGTTGTAATAGGGAATAACTGTCAGAGACGCGAGCGTTCGTTTCGACTGGTATCGTCAGGTTGAGACTCACACACGAACACAAGAATTCCAGAATGCTGAGAGGTCCATTTCTGCAGACAAAGAAACAGTTGCAGGCAGGCAGACAGGTATTAGTGGGAGAACATAAGCTCGTGTGTGAATAAATGGATATTTCTGTAGATGAGCGCAAAAGTGTTGTATATATGATTATGAAATAAATACGTTTATAGACACTTTTTATGTAACGACAAAAATATATCTTTTCATACACACACACACACATACACACATACATACACATACACACACACATACATACACACACATACACACACACATACATGCACACACATACATACACACACATACACACACATACACACACACATACATACACACACACATACACACACACACATACATGCATACATACATACCCATAAATTAACGGTGCATAGAGATTTAGAAGTCAATTGAAATAGACAGACGTTAGTAATTTTTTCTTCTTTGTGCGCAGTGTCCCTTCAGAGCGTAAACGATCATGGCTCTCCACAGTTTCCTGTACTTCGTAGCTGTTAATAAATTTCGTCTTTTTTTTTAATTTCTCCTTGTTCTGCCATCCATTTACTCAATCTCACCAAGTATGTTGTGGTTTATTTTCCTCTGTCTATCTTTCCCTCAATCTGTCCTGGGAGTATCAGATTCTCCAAGCTCTCTTTCCTCATTATGTGCCCTAGAAATTTTAACTGTCACTTCCTGGTGTTAAATGCAAGGGTCCCTTTTGTTTCCATATTCTCTAAAACTTCGTCGTTGCTCACATGTTCGGTGCATAGTATTGTCAGCATCTTTCTGTGGAACCACTGTTGGTTCAAGTTTCTTCTTCATCTTTGTCTGACACAAGGCAACAATAACTGAGCACCAGTTCCCACAAAAACAACGTTGTGAGCCCGTTGCTGCTCTGTCGCTATTTTCGTGGCAAACGCTAAGATGCGCTCTATTCTTTAGCTCCACGAGTTCAGACCTTTACAACAAGGACACACTCTGCTGCTTCCACCGAGTCGAATCACCCTCATTTTCCCCGTATTTCAAATGTAATTAAAATGTCTACTCCCAAATATTTTTCCCAAGAAGTCTTGCTTTGCGAAAAAGATCCCCGCATGAATTCTTCCATAAACATTAACCTCTTCAAGTCAAAATTTAGATCGTCTTTATCCGGCCATCGGGTTGGGATCAAAGTGAAGCTTGCTCCCGGAGATTCAAACTCTACAGCAACACCTCCCTCAAGGGATTAAAGCGGGGATGGTTAAGGGAATATCACGAGGACTGGGCAGATTTTGTCCTTGCCCCATATGTATGTATGTATGTAGGCAGCCCACTGTGCCACATCCTACCACCGTGGGGAGGTGGATAAATAACAACACACTACTTCCACGGAGGTGAATCATCCTTATTCCCTCCGTATTCCAATTGTATTTATATTGACCCAGCTTTTCTCCAAGAACTGCTATTTTATGGACCAAACTCCAGTAAGGATACTTTTCTGAGAGGTACAATCAGAACCTCTTCAAGTCAAAGGTCAATCGTTATCTATCCACCTTAATATCATTATCTTCTTTTCCTACTTCCAACTCTGTCATACATAACACACAACTAATTAATCATAATCATTTTAGCAGTAACCCTCTACCTTGACTGGTTCTTGAGCCTTGTATTGGATGAACTTTCGAAAAAACAGAATAAGCCAAACTCACTATATATAGCGCTTACTAATTATCGTTCTATGTCAAGCGGGCCTAGACCGGTAAAAGTGTCTAATAAATTTCTAGGCAAAGCGTACTCACTTAAAAAAAATGGCGCAACACACTCTTCCTATTCCTTATTTTAATTATTTTTACTTGGGGTTTAGAATGCGATGACTGTATCCCTTGCAGAAGAGTAAGGCACTCCCTAAAAAGGAACCTTCTCCCGGAGGGAGCTTACAGTCCTGGTTATAAACAGGACAAATGCTTTTATTCAAAAATAATTTTAAAAAATATGATTTCGACATTAAATAACCCAACAAGGGGTTTATATTGATTTTCCAAGCGTAGCTTAGATGTGGCCTAAAGCCGATCCAACAAGGGTTTATATGTCTTTAAATTAATCAACTTAACCAATTATTATTGCTGCATTCTGATCTTTCACAGAATCGGTCATTTCACTACCAGCAATATTCATAAGATCAGAACGTCACGCTCGAACCTCGGTGTCAGCAGCTACCATTTTCTTCCTATATGACACTCCAGACATTTTTACTTCTTCGTCACAGAATGGAAATGATGGATCTATGGAACATCAGCTTCTGCTGTATATTAGAACCCGCCAATGTACTGACAATAAAACAGCAACATCTTTAGTATGTGTGTTCCGGAATTTGTGCTAAATTGGATGTGTCAGAAGGTGAAATTGTGTGATGGCTTAAAAATGTGAGTGTTCGTTAAACATTCACCCACAACAAATAAAATAAACACACATTTGAAGGCAATTCAATTGGAAGAAATCAAGAAGAAACAACGCAGTTATAGATTTCAACAAATAACATGCATTTATATACGTTTGATATACACAAAGTGAATTTTAAGATTGCTTGTTCAATGTGGTAAGTGAGATAAAATTGTAAGAAGTGGCCATGCAGTGATTTGGTGTATGAAAGCTTGTAGTTTAAGTTTGTCTATGAAATTAAAACAGTTTGCTTTCTGCAAGGTGAAATGTCACTTGTGTGGATTCAAATATTAGTGTGTATGTGTGCGACAATTGTAAATATTGTTTAAAGTCATAAGGAGTTATGTGCCTTTGACTGATATGAGGTAAGTTGACTAAATACAATTACTACTTCGGTTGTGATAATGTCACTTTTTCTAGTAAATTGTAAGTTGGGTCAATTCACGCGGCAAGACTCTCTGAATTGTGTTGAGCTGCTGAGAGAGAGTGGCGGTTGTTGAGTCAATGTGCTGGTGCGCGTGGAGTTTGTTGGCATCTCTCAAAGACTCAGTCCATGACTGGTATGCTGAGGTTGATTAAATGTACAATTAAAATAATGTCACTTTTTTTAGTCAATTGTAATTTAAGTATCTTCACGCGGCAATAGCTGTGTGGGTTGTGTTGAGTTGCTGAGAGAGAGTGGTGGTTGTTGAGTCAGTATGTCGGCGCGCATGTTGGTTGTTGAGCCAGTGTGTTGGCGCGCGTAGAGTTTGTTGGCATCTCTCGCAACTTAGTTACTGACTGCTTGAATCAAGTGAAGCGATCCTATTTATTGATTTTTGGGGTTTCAAGCCGGCTCCAGATAGGTGAGCGGAAAAACACATTTGTCGCAACTTGCTACATTTTTGGGTCCTTTTAACCAATGAGAAGTCAAGTTTGAAAAAGCGAAGTGATGATTGGTTAAAGTTGATTTGGGGGAAGAGTGCATTTTTCGGCAGGGGCGAGTAGCAAATATGGAGGATTCCATTATATGCTTCAATTTACTGAAGATTACATGTTCAGATAAAGATAACTGCATTACATTAAATGAGCACAATTACAGGTCAAACACGAGGATAGTTTCCAAAATAAGAGGTAACACACTACGTATCTTCCTCGGGAGGTTAACATAGACTTGTATCCTTGCATGCATACAATAGTGCAAATGACGAATCCTACCCCATGGTGCATTTTGTCATGCCTCTTACTTTTGTTGACGCCATACGAAAAGACTTGTGGGGGAGCTAAATATACGAATGAGACGTCGTTCTCTACACGTTCATCGGGGAACATTTTCCGATTAAGCTAAGAAACAAAGTCAATATATAAGCGTGTGTGTGTTTTATTATTATTATTATTATTATTATTTGTCTATGTTGTGTTTCCTGCTTTGTATCCTGTAAAGCCAGTCCTTAGGCCCTTTAGGAGAATTGTCATTTAATTAATAGCACTTTTCTTACTATAAAGTATGTTCCTAGTAAGGGGCAACTTGAATGTTGGTGCTGCCTGGGACATTGTCCATTGCTTTTCTCACGAGATCCAGTGCTCCGATTACTATTGGTACAGTCTCAGTCCTCATTCCCCACATCCTGTTAATCTCGATCTCCAGGTCCTTGTATTTGGACAATTTCTCGATAATTTTCATGGCGGTGTTTCTCTCAGATGGTACTGCTATGTCAATAAGTATACACTTCCTGAATTTATTGTCCTTCATGATAATATCCAGTCTGTTGGCTTTTATTTCCCTGTCAATTTGAATTTGCATGTCCAAGATGATAAATACATCGTTATTTTGGGTGACTTTGTCTGGTTGGTGGTTTCCATTTTGTGCTTCTTGCATATCTTCCAGTGAATATATGCCGCTACCTTGTTATGTCTTTGGCTATTATTATTATTATTATTATTATTATTATTATTATCATCTCATCATCATCATCATCATTATTATTATTATTATTATTATTATATGTTCTTATGATAAACCAATCATAGCTCTCAAGACTAAGTAATTCGAAGTGATGTAAGCTTACCTCGCTATATCAAAATTACGACTCTTAAGGAGTTCTATCCTCACTGGGGGCCCCATACTATAGTCCTTGTGTCACACTTAAAAAATAAGCAATATTTTTCAAAAATAAGAAACATTTTAAAAAATAAGCAACATTTGTGCTACATCTAAGCTACACTTAGAAAATCACAAAAGCTCTTAAGTATTGACCGGAAGTGTTTTGTGTTGGCAAATTAAATAGGCTCCGGTAAATATTGTGTTCAGTATCAGAGTTTGTCTGTTGCTATTTTCAACCAATCAGTATCAGAGTTTGTCTGTTGCTGTTTTCAACCAATCAGTATCAGAGTTTGTCTGTTGCTATTTTCAACCAATCAGTATCAGAGTTTGTCTGTTGCTGTTTTCAACAATCAGTATCAGAGTTTGTCTGTTGCTGTTTTCAACCAATCAGTATCAGAGTTTGTCTGTTGCTATTTTCAACCAATCAGTATCAGAGTTTGTCTGTTGCTATTTTCAACCAATCAGTATCAGAGTTTGTCTGTTGCTATTTTCAACCAATCAGTATCAGAGTTTGTCTGTTGCTGTTTTCAACCAATCAGTATCAGAGTTTGTCTGTTGCTGTTTTCAACCAATCAGTATCAGAGTTTGTCAGTTGCTATTTTCAACCAAACCTCAACTACGAACACAGCCATAATTAAAAAAAAATATGTCTACCTCTACACTATTTGCAATAGTACACCCAAAATCTTTAAAAATGGCTAATACGTTAATCAAAATCTCTCGGAACAAACAATCATTTGAACAGTTTCTACACACATCATCACCAGACCCTTAAATTCTTCAATCGTTGCCGGTGGCGGGACCTGAGGGCAGAAGGAACCGACTTTGATTCTTATTCCTTGTGATACTTTCAGATTGCTTGGCGGCGTCCATCATCTCTCCAATCTTTTGACAAACAGCCGAAGACCACGGAATATGGTGTGGGTTGTCCTCGGTACGTACACTAGGCCCTCAAGTTTTGAATTTAAAGTTATCCTTCTCGTAGACCAGTTGCCATCCAAAGCTGTAGAACATAGTTTGTCCTACTATTTACCCATAGCCGGAGGGAGAAAAGATGGATTCATACATTTCCAAGGGATATTAGCATTTAAGTGAATGCAATGAACCTAAATGGAATTCGAACTCGACTTTCAAATTTTACAATCCACTAAAAATAACATTTGAGGTAATAAAAATACCGGGTGCAACAGCAAAATTGTCCAAATCGTGTAACAACAAAATTATCCAATTGTTAGATTATGGTTTGAACGGTTGTATCTTAGAAATGATTAAAGATATTTTACTGGAATTATCCGAGGTTTTTTTTTTTTATTATTTTATTTAAATAACTGCACGGTGGAGTAATGGATAGCGGCTCGGATTGAGGAATCGGAGAGCTGAGTTCGAATACATTTACATTCACTT
Source organism: Acanthosepion pharaonis (assembly GCA_903632075.3). NCBI lineage: Eukaryota > Metazoa > Mollusca > Cephalopoda > Sepiida > Sepiidae > Acanthosepion > Acanthosepion pharaonis. The sequence continues at coordinate 1,444,311 of CAHIKZ030003496.1, forward strand.
ACTTGCTAATACCTTTGGTAAAGGTATGAATCCTCTTCTTTTCCCTCCCCCAGCTATGGGTAAATAGCAGAACAGACCGAATTCTATAGCTTTGGATGGTAACCTACTTCCTCATCCATGTATTGAAAGATACATGATCGCCTAAGCGAGTATCACACATTGCACATAACTGACTGAATGGACTCTATAATTACTCTCCAATCTTAACAGAAGAACAGTGGTGACATCGATCATAAACGAAAATGACATGTTCATCATTACTTAATCATAGCTAAGGATCGTAAACTCATGAAGGATTGAAATAAAGTTTATATATATATATATATATATATATATATATATATATATATATATATATATATATATTATTCTTGGATCATTTTCCAGCTTATTCAAGATGATACTTCTCTTCTCCCTCTAACTGCTGTAACCTAGACAAGGTTACTGAATGGGGAACATCCAAAACGGGGGTTGGAAATGAAATGGTAATCCTTATAACAGCAAAATACAATACTCGCCAGCGGCGTGAAGTAGGTAAACCACTGATAGTGGTGGACTACTTAGACAGCATACTACCTCCACTTACAATAGTGTCTAACGTATTTATGAGGATTGGGACATACACATAGTGTTCAGAGGCACGGTATTTAACACTAACCTTCTAATTTTCTGCCCTAGAGTAACCAGGGGCCTCACGCGTTTCAGTCTTTTTTCACTGCTCTTTGGACTGTCATAGCTGAAACTCCTCTTTCATGTGCCAAACGTCTTATGGATTAAGTTGGATCTTTTCTAATTGATCTTTTTAGATCTAAGTTGACATGATGATTCGTATTCCAGATGTGACCTCCTGATCCAGTTTTCCTCTCTACTGTTCTCTCTTTTCTAAACTTATTCACAGTTCTCTTGATGGTTCTTGAATAGACTTTAAAGATGGAAAACATAGTATGAATGTTGGTACCATTTCTGAAGGCCTGAAGGATCCTTTTCCTCTCACCATTGCTCACTTGAGGAGACATAGTGGGGCTGACACAAAATGATTTTAAGTTGTTCTCTTTCGAGCTAAATAACTGAAAGGGTTTTTCAGTGATTCTTACGAAAAATGGTGTCAAGATAGCTGTCTTATCTGAAAACCTGGAAAAAAGAAATTCAGTTAGTTTAGTGAGGAGGTTGTTTTTTTAGATATTAAACATTTTGTGGGCTGGACAATTATTCCATTCTGTTACACGATTTGGACAATTTTGCTGTTCCACCCGGTATGTCATAATTAAATGAACCCATTAATGCTTTAAAAATTCCTATCTCTCTTTCTAATTAATCCTTTTAAGTCTCCATAGAAAAAGAAAAATAATTTTCTCACCTATCCCTCTCTCTCTAAATCTGTTTCTCGCCTATCCCTCCCCCTATAAATCTGTTTCTCACCTATCCCTCTCCCTATAAATCTGTTTCTCACCTATCCCTCTCTCTATAAATCTGTTTCTCATCTATCCCTCTCTCTATGAATCTGTTTCTCATCTATCCCTCTCTTTACGAATCTGTTTGTCACCTATCCCTCTCCCTATAAATCTGTTTCTCACCTATCCCTCTCTATATAAATCTGTTTCTCACCTATCCCTTGTATCTGTTTCTATCTGACTCATAATCAGTAATCTTCTCTGAAAATTTAGTCTTGCTGCCCGCGGCTAATTTTCTGCGACCAGTGTGACCTTTCACATGACTGCTCTAGACGATGTCACTCACATATGACCATCATAGGCCTGGAAGCATGGAGACCTGCTCTCATTACTGAACATAACTGTTTTGACCAAGTAATTGGTTAAGGAATAACAAAACAAGAGGTTGCAGATAAATAGTTTATCTCTATAAAAGGCAGGATGTGTGTGTGTGTGTGTGTGTGTGTGTGTGTGTGTGTGTGTGTGTGTGTGTGTGTGTGTGTGTATTCGAATGCACGGCCGCAATTTTAAACAGATTTGCACCAAAATTTACATGCACATGCTCCAAGTTAGTGGAAAGGCCAAGACCGACTTTGCATTTCCCAACTCCCATCGATAGTGGAAATAATCGATTTTTTCATGCTTCTACGGCAGTTTTCATGTAGTTTGCGGCCATTTTCTACTGGCCAGAGTGAGAGCCTATCGCTGGCTGCCACGAATAGGCAGGAAGATTCTACTGGCCAGCGTGAGAGCTAACAGCTGACTGACATGAATGTTACCTAGCATGCTAGCATGCAAAAAAAATCGACAGCTGCATTCGTCACAAGTCGGAAAAATTTAAATCTGCATGGCACTTTACTCCAATTGGCTCATTCGCTTGTTTAAACTCAACGTTGATTCTGATTCCGCAGAACTGGGTTGGGTGTGAAAAAGTATTTGTTGTTAAAATTCTTTTTTTATTCGGTTTTTCCAGTTACGAGTCCTTTTTTAAAGCTGATCGTTTTGTGTTCATTTTGTTTAGTTCTTTTTTCGTAACAGATTTAATGTTTAGTATAGAGCTTAGAAAAATTTGCAGTGTGAGATAGGCAAGAATTAAGGCATGTAGCAACATCAGCACGGCAAAAGGCACTCCTTTAAAGGCAAGGAAGGTCAAAAATATTTTAAGTCAAGTGATAGCGATTGCTGTATGAGTCGTACGATTTTTGAATCAAGCACGGGCAACGCCGGGCCATGCTGCTAGTTGAACAATATATACAACAGAAGTGTGTTACACGACTTGGGAGTGTGTATCGGTTCAGTCTATCACTGTTATATTTAACAGCTCCTCCACGAGGGTCATATGTGGCACAAGGCCGAGTTTAATGTGGGTCATCCGAGCCCGTATACTCGGCCCAAAAATTCCCATAGAACCCGCATAAACGGGTTTGGGTCTGTTTACATTCCCGGACAAAATTCTGCCCTTCGGCACAGCCTCAAAGGCAGAGAGTTCGACATGAGCTGCGGACAGTCACAGCCTCGGAAGAACAGTCTATCACTGTTATATTTAACAGCACCCACCACCACCACCACGAGTGATGTATGTGGCAAAAGGCCGGGTTTACCGTGTGTTCTCCGAGCCCGTAGGCTCGGCCAAAAATATTCCCTTAGAACCCGCATAAGCGGGTTTAGGGCCTGTCTACCTCCTCGGACGAAACTTTGCCCTGCGACAAAGCCTCGTCCGGGTTCCTCTCTGCCGAGGCAGAGAGTTTGACACCGAGGTC
>CAHIKZ030003496.1:1452500-1457500 GCA_903632075.3 Acanthosepion pharaonis
AACCAAAAACGTTTATAAATATATATATATATATATATATATATATATATATATATATATGTATGTATGTATGTGTGTGTGTGTGTGTGTGTGTGTGTGTGTGTGTGTGTGTGTGTGTGTGTGTGTATATACAAAGGTGATTGAAAAGTAACTCCCAATTTTATATATGAGTGGCCAGCCAGGAGTCCTGACTTAACAGCCTGTGATGTTTTTTTTTTCTTTGGTGTTATGTCTTCCATATCACAAGAGTTCCTGGTGAAATTAGTTGACGCCATTCCTGGGCGGCTCGAGAAGCTGGTAACGAAATCTGGTGCACATATCAAATTTTAAATAAAACCGCATATTAAACATTTTCCTCTCGTATACATTTCTTGTAAAATATAGAATTAAAATTTCTTATAGTTAGAAAAATGAATTGTAAGTATTTTAAAATAGAAAGCTACATTTCAATCACCCTGTATACATATATATATATATATATATATATATATATATATATATATATATGTATATAAATAAAAAGAAAGAACAGTAAGATATATAATCCGGTGTATGGTTAGAACTGTGTAGCAAAAAAACATATTTTAAATCAATTAATTTTTATATATATATATATATATATATATATATATATATATATATACTGGTGATTGAATATAAAAAGAAAATGAAAACAAAATATAAAAACAAATGAAAGCTACAGACAAAAGTTCATTTTCTCGATCAAGACATTCATTTCTGTAGTTCACTGATACCAGCAAGCAGAAAATTATATTTCTCCTGATGATGGCCATGTTGGCCGAAACTAATCGAGGAGTCTAAATGAAATAATAATAAAAACGAAGGAATATTAATATATAACCCAGTGTATCTGTAGATTTTAATTTTATATTTTTTATTGTTCAATATATATATATATATATATATATATATATGACGGTGGGGAAATTATATATAATTTTATATACCAGAACAATATTCATGACAAATGAAAAACATTTTACTGTGCGACCTGTTTTTTTTTTCTAGAACTTGATCGGAATAAACTGATGTTTACCTTGATAGGACTGACGCCTGCACAAGACGGGAAAAAAACGCTAAAATTTAAAATATTTTCTTTTATATGAATATAATATATCACATATAGATTTACTGGTATATATATATATATATATATATATATATATATATATATATATATATATATATATATATCGCATGTGATTCATTGTATTGAAGGTTTTGTCTCTGCGCGCTTGTGGAGACGCACACGAAACACACAGACATGTAATGCATAATTTTTTCGTTGTACATTGAGAAAGAAAGAAAGAAAGAAAGAAAGAAAGACGACTGTGATCTCAACTCATCAGAAGATAAAATAATGATGCGAATAATATATAATTACTGATCTGTATTTTTTGAGAAGGTATATATATATATATATATATATATATTTTCAAAATACAAATCATAATTTTTTATATATATATATATATATATATATATATATAATATTTTGTATATTTTCGATAACATATATCAATATACCGTAACTTTCCATATATATAATACGCCTTTTTTTCTAGAAAAAATAATAAGCAAAATTAGAGGTGCGTATTATACACAGTTACAAATTTTTTTTAAAAATTACGGTTTCATAGATCGGTTTCAGTTGCGACATGACTACTCACCACCAACATACGACAATTTGACACTAACATTCAGTGATTTGCGACCCCATAAGGATGTCAAATACAATCATATGTACCTAACAATACTTAGGAATGTAAAATAAAATAAGAATTATGATAAAACTAAATTAGAATAATATTAATCTATGTTTAAAACCATTTTTTAATAAGTGTAGGAAACGCTGGCCGTAATGAAATTGGAGAGATACAATTTATAGGGTTTCATTACTAAACAAGGGGTGCGTATTATGCATGTGTAGAAGCATTTTCCCACAATTTTAGGGGTGCGTATTATGGATGAAGGTGTATTATACATGAGGAATTACGGTAAATGCAGTCCAAGAGTTAATGATTTTCAAATAACGTGTAGTGGATGAAGTTGCCAATTGTGAAAAGGGTTGAACATTTTTAAAAGAAATGAATTCAACATTTGGAAGATTTTTAGATGACAAACAAGAGTTCGAAAGAAAAAATTATACGTATATACAGATAGCTGGAAAAAAACGGTGCGTATTATAGATGAAGGTGTATTATACATGGGGAATTATGGTATATATACTTATATGTCTGTGTGTGTGTGTGTGTTATTTTTAATTTATTTTATTTAACCGCTATTTTTAATGGATACTCATATTCGAGTAGAAGTTCTGTTTCAATAAAAGACAGTATTTTTTAGTCAACAACATCTACCGGCCTGATCCTTTGAGAAATCTTGTCAGAAAAAATGTGCGTACTCCAGCAGGATCTGACGTGCCTGACCGCTTGGTCACGTAGGACTTCTGGTCAAACTAAGTCCGAATGGTGCCTTTTGAACACAGACTTCTCTGACGATTCAAACCTGCATTTTCTACGGAGGACGCATATTTTTCTAACAAGATTTCTCGAATATTCAGGCTGGTAGATGTAGTTGGATAAAAAAAAATACTGTTTAATTAAAAAACAGAGCTTCGCCCCGAAAATGAGTATACATCAAAAATAACGATTAAACAATGGTAATGGTGTTAGATTAAAGGTGTGCATGCGGAAAACTGGAAAAATTAAATAGAATCAATAATAAAAAAAAAATAATAATAAAAAAAAAGAAAACGAAATATATTTTCCCATGTGCAACATGAAATATTATTACCTTACATTCGATAAACGCCCGCTAGGTGCCGTTGTTTAAGTCTATAAAAAAACAAATGTCTCCATCCTCTTTTTCGCACTTGTTCCAAAATGTATTATAACATAGAAAAAAGCACTTCCCCGCTGAGATACATTCGTTTCCCCGGTCCACTGACGGCTGAACTCTCTTTTTCACTTTCCAACGTGTGATGTTCACACATGACTTCCAAATGACTACCCATGAAGTAAATCAACCTTTGATTTTGGTTGTTCCAACTCTGCGCAAGTCTGACTTGGGGTCGATCATTCGAACGATGCATGCCTTTAATCAGTGGCAGCGAGAGTGTGGGGGGGAGGACAGCCGGCACAAAATGTAGAGAACAAAATTAGAAATCGGTATTTTATTGAAAGAAAAAATTATACTAAGACTAAAACCAGTTCCAAATCAGCTTAAAAGTGCATTTGTCGAACTTTAATTGAAGCAAAATGCGTGATGAGTTCCTCAAAGTCTAATACTTGTTGCAAAATGACATTCAATCGCAAGGGTTGCCAAGTATGACACGCTCTTTAAAAATCTTTTAAAACTCGCTAGATCAAGTTTGTTTGTCCCAGCATCACCTTTGCCGATTTGTTTTAGAGTGGGGGAGGGCTCGAAATAATCTGAGTGCCGGACCTAGGAAATACTCTCCTCCATACTGTCCTTAATTACTCTAACTTCTGGACCCAAAAAAGAAAACGGACATTAAGAACTTTGTTTCACTTCAGGTTCTATGGAAAAAAAAAGAAAGAAAGAAAGGGTAAAAATGGTCCGTCGTCGAAACCGATGTTTTTGTATGCTCCTTGAAGAATTAGATGTGAAAAAGGAACTCATTCTACGATACACCAACACGCAGCCTTTGAAATTCAGCAAAACATTCGGCATTCATTGACCGACTAGTTAGAGTTACACTAGGTTGAAAAAAAAAAAAGAAATTTAAAAAAGAAAAGAAAATCAAAATTTTAAAATGTCAGCGTCCCTTTCCCTTCATGCGCATGCGTAGTTATAGCTACGTAAACATCACTTTAGTCCTGTTAAATCCTAAAGGACGAAAGGCGTCGCTCGAAAATCCATTTTTTTCATTAATTATTTTTACTCCACTTGTTCTTTCTCTCATTTGTATATATATATATATATATATATATATATATATATATATATATATATATATATATATATATATATAATTGATTCATTGAGTCTGATAGAAATCTCAATAGAAAAATAGAGGAAGCACTGGACGGCCGTTTCGTCCTATAATTGGGACTCATCATATGCATCCACCACCAAGTATCGAAAACCTAACAGTTGTGTATATATATATATATATATATATATATATATATATACACACAAATGAAAGTAAAAATCTACTGTTCGTGGCATTTACTTTTAAAAAAGTGTTCAATAAAAGTAGAGCAATATATTATTATCATTTTTATTATAAGAGATTATAATAAAAACATGTTGAAATCGATACACAGAAGCTTTCATGTTTCAATACTATGATTGTACTTCTTCAGGCGATGGTAAGTAACCGTACAATCAAAGTATTAAAACATGAAAGCTTTTGTGTAGCGATTTCAATATAATTTATTATAATCTTTTATAATAATATATATATGTGTGTGTGTGTGTGTGTGTAATTGGGAGCAAATATGGATTCGAATCCGACAATGATAGGATAAGTAACAAATAAGAAATATTTATAAATTTAAACGTTTCGATTTTATTCAAGCTTCATCAGATATTAAATACCAGAACATTCACATAAAAGAGAAACATGTTAAATTTATAAACGTTCCCAAATTGTTCCTCATTATATTATGTATATACCATATTATACATACATATATATATATATATATATATATATATATAGTGATTTTCCAAGCGTAGCTTAGATGTGGCACAAGGCCGAAATTAGGGGGTACCCAGTGAGGATCGAACTCACTACTCAGTCGTAATTGTTTTAGCAAGCCAAGCTTGCTAACCATTACACCGCACACACACACAATTGTTAAAATATAATACACATTATAATAATATAATAATCTAAAATATAATAATCTATAATCTAAAATATATAATCTAAAATATAATACTCATTATTACACACACACACACCCACACACACAATTGTTAAAATATAAATAAAAGCGTTCACT
>CAHIKZ030003496.1:1460000-1467500 GCA_903632075.3 Acanthosepion pharaonis
TATATATATATATATGCGTATATATATATACATATATATATATATATACACATAATTTTTACTTGAAATATACATATATATATATATGTGTGCACATATATATATGAATATATATAAATATATATATATATATATATACATATATATATATATATATATATATATATATATATATATATATATATATATATACATATATATATATATATATATATATATATATATATATATATATATATATATTATGTACTTTAAACGATAACTCTAGGGAACTAACCCATCCCCACAATTTGAAAACGATCGCTTTTCATCGCCTACAACGCAATTCAGGTGCGGGGGGGTGGCTTTTAGGTTACTGGGTGACTTGACGCTGAATGTCTTATCCTGGCTCTTTAACCCTAACTACTCAATGGTTTTGCTTTCCCCTCTCTACTCACACAAGTACATGTGCAAAAGAAAGGAAAAATAAAAAGGGAAGAAAAATCAGTGTATGTAAAAATCTCAAACAAGTGTGTACGTAAGCCTCACAGACGAGCCGTGAACTGTCATTAGCGTTAAGCCCAATTTCTGCTATTATATGATTAATTTTGTTGTGTAACTTATTTGCCCCCGCCTAGTTTTTGAGACAACACTGTTTTGAGAATCAGTTCAATCATAATAATGACTCCTTTACTCTCCTGATTTTAAATAGTTTCCAAATAAACCAATGCACCGAACAGTGTAACGACGATAATTCTTTAAAAAATAAAGTTGTTAAAAATAAAACATCAAAGTTATATCAACGTTGAAATAATGAAACAGAAGTGGTTAATTTTTCTTTCCAACGTTTGGCATTTTCTTCTTTTAAGCAAAAATCTTTTAAAACGATATTTACGGAAATTTACAAATTATTGGTATTACATAATTTGACCATACTTTCCATAAATGTCTAAAATACTTAATAAAATTTTAAAAACTTTGTTTTTTTCTACGGTTTTTTGTTTTGTAGATAAAAGATCGAATATGTTTCTACATTAAATTCAAAACGAGTAACTGGTAATTTTAATTAAATTTCTGTTGTCGATAAACATTTTTATGTATTTATTTATCAATTTATTTTTATAAGTACAGGGAGTACACAAATAAACAAGCATCGCTAATTTTAATATTAATTTTACTAGCTTATTTTAGGTTATTATCTAAACAGCTGTAACTTTAGTTTTGAGGAAACTGAACAACGACACCATTTCACAGTCGGTTTTTCTTAAACGTAACAAAAAGACCATAAAAATAGTAAAAAAAAGAACTGTTCAGACCACAGGGATAAGAACAAAATTCTACAAGGATATGCTGAATGCATTGAATGCAATTTGCCAGCAGGACATTTGAGCGCCTATTTTATCATATTCTTTTTTTTCTTTCTGTCTGTCTATTCATATCTATCTATCTATCTATCTATCTATCTATCTATCTATCTATCTATCTATCTATCACTTCTTTAATTTCGCAGGTGAAGAATTGTCTTTTCATATCTATCTATTTCAGTCTGTTCATCTATCTATCTAGCTCAATCTATTCATATCCATCTAGTCCCAGCTATTCATATATATCTATCTATCTATCTATCTATCTATCTATCTATCTAAACCCAATCTATTCATATCTATCTACATATATATATATATATATATATATATATATATATATATATATATATATATATATATTTCTTCCTTTTTATATCACATTTTGTTCATTTTCCTTTTTTTGTATCAACATTTTGTTCATTTCTTTTCTTCTCTTTTTCTCTATCTATCTATCTATCCTAGCTTTCACACTGTTTTTTCTTTTTTCTATTTATCTATCTCTCTCTGGTCCATTTCTCTCTCTCTCTCTCTCTCTCTCTATCTATCTATCTATCTATCTATCTATCTATCCTATCTATCTCATTCTGTTCCTTTTCTTTTTCTATTTCCATCTATCTCTATCTTATTCTGGTCCTTTTCATCTATCTATCTATTTATCTATCTAACTATCTATCTTATTCTTTTCCTTATCTATCTATCTATCTATCTATGTTATTCTGTTCCTTTTCTATCCATCTATCTATCTATCTATCTATCTATCGATCTTATTCTGTTCCTTTTCTATCTATCTATCTATCTATCTATCTATCTATCTATCTATCTATCTTCTTCTGTTTCTTTTCTATCTATCTATCTATCTATCCATCTATCGATCTATCTTATTCTGTTCCTTTTCTATCTATCCATCTATCTATCTATCTATCTATCTTCTTCTGTTCCTTTTCTATCTATCTATCTATCTATCTTCTTCTGTTTCTTTTCTATCTATCTATCTATCTATCCATCTATCGATCTATCTTATTCTGTTCCTTTTCTATCTATCCATCTATCTATCTATCTATCTATCTATCTTATTCTGTTCCTTTTCTATCTATCCATCTATCTATCTATCTATCTATCTTCTTCTGTTCCTTTTCTATCTATCTATCTATCTATCTATCTATCTATCCATCTGTCGCTCTATCTTCTTCTGTTCCTTTTCTATCTATTCATCTATCTATCTAGCGCGTAAGACCCTTCTTAAAAGGTTAGATAACTATTTTTCACTGGCGTTGATGTTTAACAAAATTTTGTAATAGTGCTTTTCCTGATAGACTGGTGCTCCTCACTTGGAAGACTGACGTGGCACAATCTTCCTAAGTCAATAATTAATGATCTGGTCTGGTGCCGAACTTATACAAAACGGACGAATTTCTCTGACGAGGTCAAATAATGCGCGTGGAATTGTATATTTTAACATATTTCCGTCTAAATTTTCGCACGTATTTTTTTTGTTTATCTATTCATTTTTTTTTTTTACAACGAAAAAAGAAATAAAAATAAGAAACAAAAGACAGAAGAAGTTCTATGTTAGAAAAAAAGAAAAATAAAAGATAAAAAAAGACAAAAAAAAAGGACAGATAAAATCTGAAATTCTTAGTACAAGTCAGTGCATTTTTTAACGGAAAAAACATGTTTTTTTTTTCTCACTCTGACACGGTACAAAACAAAACTGACCAATTTTTCAGATACTCTCTAATTCGTTTCTAATAAATAAATATTCACCAGAAAAAAAAACAAAATAAAACTTCAAAATTCCCTACAAAAAGTACAGAGCCAACTTCTAGTTCTTAATCCATAAAAAGACGAAACAAAAAAAAGAAATAAAAAAAATGATAAATTTATGGAAACATTTCTGTGAGACCACACTTTTTTATCTATCTATCTATCTATCTATCTATCTATCTATCTATCTCATTCTGTTCCTTTTCTATCTATCTTATTCTGTTCTTTTTCTATCTATCTATCCATTTATCTATCTTCTTCTGTTATATTTCTATCTATCTATCCATTTATCTATCTTCTTCTGTTATATTATCTATCTATTATCTATCTATCTATCTATCTATCCATCTATCCCTCTTTCCTTTCTATCTATCTATCTATCTATCTCATTCTGTTCCTTATTCATCTATCTATCTATCTATCTATCCATCTATCTATCTATCTCATTCTGTTCCTTATCCATCTATCTATCTATCTATCTATCTATCTATCTATCTCATCTGTATCTCATCTATCTATCTATCTATCTATCTATCTCATTCATTTCATCTATCTATCTATATCTCATTTCTGTTTCCTTATCTATCTATCTATCTATCTATCTATCTATCTATCTATCTATCTCATTCTGTTCTTTATCTATCTATCTATCATCTATCTATTCATCCTGTTCCTTATCTATTCTATCTATCTATCTATCTCATTCTGTTTCCTTATCTATCTATCTATCTATCTATCTCATTCTGTTCCATTATTATCTATTCATTCATCTCATTCTGTTCCATATCATCTATTCATCTATCTATCTATCTATCTATCTATCTCATTCTGTTCCTTATCTATCTATCTATCTATCTATCTATCTATTCATCTATCTATCTATCTATCTCATTCTGTTCCTTATATCTATCTATCTATCTATCTATCTATCTATCTATCTATCTATCTCATTCTGTTCCTTCTCATCTATCATCTATCTATCTATCTATCTCATTCTGTTCCTTATTATCTATCTATCTATCTTATTCTGTTCCTTTTCTATCTATATCTATCTATTATCTATCTATCTATCTATCTATCTATCTTATTCTGTTCCATTTCTATCTATGTATCTATCTATCTCATTCTGTTTCATTCATCTATCTATCTATCTATCTATCTATCTATTTTATCTTTTTTTTTTTTTTTTTTTTTTTTTTTTCATTTCCTGAATTTAAAAAATGACGCGATAATTCAATGAAATTCTTAAAAATAAATTTTGTTTTTTGTACTTTGGGGGTAATTACTTCGTTAATCATTTTAAAATTTAAATAAAGTTGCTAAAACATTAGTTATATCAATGTTGAAATAGTGAAATAGAAGGGGGGTAATTTGTCTTTCCAATATTTGGCGTTTTTCTTTTTTATGCAAAATAATATTTTTGTTTTTGCTTAAAAAAAAAAAAAAAGGCAAGGCGTTAAAGTCACTAAGACGCAAGGAGGTTTACTGAGTGTGAACGAAATAGAGAAAACGTTATTGAGGAGAAATGACAATTCAAGAACCGAAACCAAAAAAAGACACAAGATGGCGATTGACGTTGCATTTGAATTTCTGAAGATCGTTCTTGACAGGAAAGCAAGAAGGAAGATGATTCCACAGGCGAGAAGTGTGAAAGAAGAAACTATTAGAATAGAACTTACGGTTCGGGTTACATTTATTATAGTGGAAACCTGAATTTTTAGTTTAAAATAAAAACGTGATTTTTTTTTCTACTAAAATCAACTGAGGTATATTAAAATACAAAATCTTGATTATTTCGAAAAATATGAAGTAGAAACACCTGATAAAAACAAATAAATCATCGACAAAACGTATATATATATTTATAAACATATTCGCGCGGCTATCTACAAATATCCTGACATGGTATACAGTGGCGATTCTGGAACTCTGAAAGTGTGGGGGGGGCACTTGGGGGGTCGAGATTTTTCTGCGGAGAGCGGGGCGCAAATTCAAGCAGCGTCTTTATTTTTATACTACACCGCTATCGTATACGCAACTAAGGAATGAGTTTTAGTATAAGTATGTTACTTCACCGAATTAAACGGAATAACTTATCAATCATTCACAGTAGTGGAGTTCTAGTCTATTCTTGCCCCCTTTTTCACACTCAAGCTGATGGACCACAAGAGAGGTTTCAACTTCAAAACAATATCAAAGCGTTACTAACGTCAATACTAGCAGAACAGTGTCATTTGTCTGCTCTGATTTTTTTTCGTCTACAAAACTTTTAAAAAAAATGGAGGGGAAAACAAAGGGCGCAGCCAAAATTCGGGGTATAGGGGAAGGCATTGGTCCCTTCTGGCCCTCCCGTAGAATCGCCACTGATGGTACACACTTATATCTCACTTCAATATACTATTTTGCCCAAGCTATTAAAAAATGGAGGTAGAATTTGTTAAATTCTGACTTACTGTTACTAAACAGTTTACATATGTCAGGCTTTGAAAATACATTTTCCATTTATAATTAATAATATGGAGTAAGTTTGGTCAATTGGTTTATTACTAAAAATATTGATACAAAACCAAACACCACACCTACTTTATGACCAGGAGAATGTGATATTACTACTAACGAGTTTTTAACCATGTCATAAAAAAGACTTATTTGGTAAAAAAAAAACGAAAAAACTAAAATATACCTTATTATGAAGTGTTTACATGTGAGTTTTAAATAGTTTTTTTTCCCTGTTGTTATTGTTCTATTTCACGAAGTCGTTTTTTTATGTTGTTGTTTATAGTTTGTGCTTTTTTTTTTTTTTTTTTTTTCGGGGCTTGGTTTGTAAACATCTTGGGGTTGTTCATCATTGTCATAACATTGAATATAGGACAGCAAAATGTCAGTCATAGCTGCTAAAATATATATGTACTATTATATATATGATAGTACGTCCTGGGGCACCTCGACGTGGTGTAATGGTTAGCAAGCTTCTCTCGCTAGAACGATTACGACTGAGTAGAGAGTACAATCCACACAGGGTGCCTCCTACTTTCGGCCTTGTGTCATATCTAAGCTACGCTTGCAAAATCACTATATATATTGTAGCTGGAAATATTTATATATTTTGTCTACGACTGTCTGTCTGTCTGTCTCTCTCTCTTTCTCTCTCTCTCAATATGTACAGATAGAAAGAGACACATTGACATAGACACAGATGTATATATATATATATATATACATATATATATACATATATATATATTCATACATATATATATACATATATATATATATATATATATATATATATATATACATATATATACATATATATATACACATATATATATATACATATGTATACATACATACATACATTTATATATATATATACACATACATATACATACATATGCATATACATATATATATATATACATATACGGATATATATATACATACATACATATACATATATACATATATATATATATACATACATATACATACATATATATATATATATACATACATATACATACATATATATATATATACATGCATGCACATACATATATATATACATACATACATACATATACATATATATATATATACATATGTACATATATATATATATATACATGCATATACATATATATATATGCATACATACATATGCACATACATATATATATATATACATACATATACATACATATATATATATATATATATATGCATATACATGCACATACATACATATACATATATATACATACATACATATACATACATATATATATATACATATACATACATATATACATATATATATATATATATATACATACATATATATATATATATATATATATACATACATATATATATATATATATACATACATATATATATATATATATACATATATATACATATGTATATATATATATATATATATATATATACATACATATATATATACATACATATACATACATACATATATATATACACACATATACATACATACATATATATATATACATATACATACATATATATATATACATATACATACATATATATATATATATATATATATATATATATACATATATATATATATATGTATATATATGTATATACATGCATATATATATATGTATGTGTGTATATATATATATTAGGTAATGAACATCTTGGTAATCCGTATGGATAATCCAAAGGAGGATGAAATCCGGAGCTCTATGTTAAATCAGAGCGATTAATTTAATTTTTTTTTTTTTTTTGACATGAATTCATTTTTTCACCCTTAGAAGTGTGGACTGATGAGCCAGGGAAAAAGAAATTACCTGGGAAAATAAATTATAACCAATGGACCCTTAAAGTTGTCTGTTTTCAT